>JAXGGA010004055.1:0-93369 GCA_038373865.1 Uloborus plumipes | reverse complement strand
TAAAAGAAAAATGTAGGTTTGGTTCGGGTGAGTGGGCTACAAGGGGTAAGTGGGCCACGGCCACTCCCCTTAAAACTGAAATGCGCATATGGTTTTTATACTTTTTTGTACTGATCATGTCAAATTACATCACAGTGATTGCTTTTGCATATATTTGGGTTTCATGGAACTTTTTTTTGGATCATATAATTTATGTCAAAAAAATTTCCAAAAAAATTTTTTTTTGCGAGTTCAAGCAACATTTTTCAAAGAAGTGTTTCAATGTTAGTTTTTATTATTTTTTCTATGTTCATCAAGTTTTCTTGTAGAGTTTAACCTAAAGTACACATTGCAATAAGAATTTTTATGCAAAGTATTATTAATAAGTGTTTAAGGGGAGGGGTCCCACTTACCCGTGGTTTTTCTCTATTAGGGTAAGTGGGTCCCCTCACTATGGTGTAAGTGGGCCCCCTCATAATAATGATGATTTCAAAATGAAAAGCAGTTTTGATGAAGCAATTTCTACGACGAAATGAAAGATAATTATGGAGACCTAGAAGAAATTGATGGTTCAGCTACAAAAACTGCAAAAGCTGGTAACTATGTATTTGTGAAACTTGCATCAAAGAAAACCATAAAGTATTATGAAGGTCTAATTTTAAAATATGATACAAATGAAAAAAATACTGCAAAATTTGATAGAAAGAATAGAAATAGCTACACTTTTTATTGGTTTGATGTAGGTGATGTTAGAATTATAACTGAGGATGAAATGATAATGTTTCTCCCTCAGAAAACTTCAAAAAGACACAGCCATAATTGTGTTTTAATTTTTTTTTCAACCTATATTTTTTTTTCTATTTTACCAAAATTGATCTTAATTGATTCCATTACATTTATTCAACATTAATTTATATGTAAAAGCAAAAAATGCACCTAACGGCTTCTAATGAATTTCACAGACATAGTTGTTTTGTATTCCGCTTTATAATTTTCTTTCATGCACATTTAAATGTAAGTAGATATCTCATTAATAGATACATTTACAGAAAAATATTCCCTACTAAAATTTTCCATACTTTGTTAGGTAGGACCCACAAACACCTTTCCAAAATATGCTCACTTTAAATATAAATAAATGGAGGGTGGCCCACTTACCCCTTCCTAGGGGTAAGTGGGCCCCCACGCCATTTTGTAAAGAATAAGATAGGTAAAAATATTTAAAGCATTTTTTAGGAAACAATTCTGAACTTGTATTTATCAATAATGTCCGAGACAAAATAAGTCAAAAAATTTTAGCTGTTTTGCTTTAAAACTTTTGTATAAGGCTTCAAAAACGAACTGTTCTAAAAAGGGGGCTCACTTACCCTAACTAACCCTAATATATTTATAACTCCTATAGGATACTCTGTATAATCAAAAAGGAAAAAATAAAATTCCTTAAAATTGGAGGGTGATGGAAAACTTTTGTAATTATATTCTTTTTCAGTACCTTGAAATCTATAAGAAATACCCAAAGAACATTGAGGAACAGAAAATTTGTTAAAATTTGTTTTTCAGTGTTATTAATAATTGGCAAAGTGGTCGATTATGGCCGATTAATCCGTGCATCCCTAATGCACACTATGAGTGGCGTCTAGTTGGTGCACTCTCCTTTTTGGTTGCAGTCGAATATTCCAAAAGAGGTCTGTTACGCGTTTTTGCTACAAACCAGTGTTCATTTCCATGCAAACTTAGCAATGTTATAATTTGGCAATCACTTAGCGATATATCCCCAAGCTTTAGTTTACCAACTTAGCAATATATCACCAAGTTTATGACAAAAATTACTTTTTAAATTTGATACCAATTTTGCGATATTAGTACTTTTTTTTTTTGCATCTATTTGCAAGAAACTGACCAGGGTGCCAAACGACTAATGTAAAAATCAAAAACGAAAACATGGGTACTAATCAAAAGATCATCTCGAGACATGATTTTGACAAAAATTGTGGGCCCACGTCCTTCCGTTTCAAGGTATAATTATCAAGATATATTTATCTACAAATTATGCGGAAGATGTCTGCCATTACTTACTGAAACGTGTTAAATTTGGCAACTTTTGTTTAAAATGTCGACGAACTTTAAAACTTTACTTCGTAAAAGCAGTGGCAGCATTCTTCATCCAAAGCTGCCTCCAATGCTATGGAGAAACTTAACTCATTAAACTGGTGTAACGTTATGAGCGATGCGTAACGTTGCACCAGTTTTATCAGTTAAGTTACTCCATTGCATTGGAGACAGTTATGCCGCCACCGCTTTAACGGATAAAGTTACACAATTTTTTACAATATGTGGAGGCACAGACTTTAATGTTTATTAAACTAATATATTTATTGCATGCCTAATTACAAATGACTTGCGAACTAATGAAATACTTACATTTACCGTACGTTACAATGTCCTGCAGCTATTGTATACCTCATCAGCAGCTTGAAAATTGGGTCAAAAAAGGTTTAGAAAGGCTTCTGAAACTGCTGTCCTAGTGCTAACTTGGTTATACAACATATTATTATGCGGTGAGTTAAAGATCCCTTTAATGCTTATTTGCGTTATTCATTCTGGGCCAAATTATTCTAGCTCAATTTCGCACTATAAGGGCCCATGTGCCTCCATCTGATGAGAAATTAGGAAACAAAATATGTACCACTGACATCCATCGTTTAATGGTGGCACATAAAAGATTCAATACCATATCCGGGAATCGTATTTGATCTTAAAGGCGGGTAGCCTCTACTAGAAGATGAAAAAAAAAAAATCCCTCCCTTCCCTAAACCGTATTTAAACTATGGGTTCCTTTTACCCAAAATTTAGTAGTTTACAACGGTCTAACCTCTCTATATAAATTCACCCACGCATCAGATTCATTACTCCGAGCTAATGACACTTGTACTGATTGGAAAACTAAGGTAACAAAAAGAAAACCGCGACATTGAAAGTATTTCGCGCTTGAAATTAATTACTTTAGTACTAACTAACTAATTACAATCGCAGTCAATTATAAAGCTAAGATTAAAACGGTAGAAGAAAAGTTAAGCACGTTTTAAAAAATTCACCTCAAAAACTGTTAATTGGCTATTACTTTTTTTTAAAACACGAAGCAGTTCTGAACTGACTGGCATCAGGACAAAAAAAAAAGTTGGAGTGATAATGTGAAAATAGTCATCTTAACAAATCAAAATAGCTTCCCATTTGAAGTGATTGCTGTAACCATTCGGATTTTAAGCAGTTTGAAAGTACTATTGATTAATCAATATTCCTCTTCAAATATCTATGCTATCGGTTCTCCTAACTATTTATGGACTATCACCAATGTCCCACAATAATTCTTATATTTTAAAGTTCTTGCCGTTGGTTTTACTCAAACATATTTACTTACATTTACTTGAGAAAGTAGAAAAAGTTTTTATGCCCAGATTATTCTCATAGATTTTTATAAAACACTCATATTTCAAGAACAAGTGCAATATTATAAATCTTTATAATAGAACTTTCTGCAAGTCTATTTCGATAATGATTCTTAATAACAGTTCGATCAGTGTAAAGCGGGCTGGGAAAACATTTAGTGCGCTAAATGAACTTAACAATTTGAACCCACATTCTTTACCTATTCTTACCACATTCTCGTTCTTTTCAGCTGCATGTTCAGAACACAGTTTAGAAAATATTTTGTTAAGTATCTAAACACGGAGCATTATAGTGAAAAGAAAAAACTACCGATTGATCGCTGTACGGAAACGAAGTTATAGTACACTTTATGCAAACAACAGAACTGCAACATTAAAATTTCCAATAATTGAATTTAAAGATCAAAGAATTAAACCATCCAGTATCTTCAAAAACCTATTAACCTTGAAATAAAGTAAAATTTTGTTTTGACGAATAATTATAAAATGAAAAGCCATCACAGTGTAACAGTTCAATTTTCTAATCTGATCAACACAAAAACGTAATTGCTATGTTTTAAAAAGTGGTGAGCTGCTTCAAAGGTCACGAGCTGGATTTAATTCTTGTCCAAAATCGTCATAAATGGTCTCAATTCCGTCAAACAGGTAAAAATTCACATTGAATTTTAAAAAAAGTGCAGGAGTTAAGTTCCCGTGAGCTACTATGCAAATTAAGCTCTTCCCTTAAGTGGAGCACAGATACCATTTAGAAGAGATGTGGTATTTTGAAAATATTTCCTTCAGTGCTGCAATTCCATTCTAAAGTGAACTCCAAGAAAC
Organism: Uloborus plumipes; assembly: GCA_038373865.1. NCBI lineage: Eukaryota > Metazoa > Arthropoda > Arachnida > Araneae > Uloboridae > Uloborus > Uloborus plumipes. The sequence continues at coordinate 89,125 of JAXGGA010004055.1, read as the reverse complement.
ACTTTAAAATGTTTTAATGGATGCAGAAGTAGTGAAGGAGGCATACATGCAACCCATGATTCGAAATTATGACTATCAGTACTTACTACAGTTTCGAATAAATTGTTGTTTTGATACAATAAATGTTGTATTTTTCTAAAAAGCTTACGTCTGATGGTCATCCGTACCACTTTCTGAGCTCTAGCAAACATTATAAAGCGTTCGTGTAATAGCTAAAAGAAGTAACTAAAGAAAGAAAGTAAAACACAAGAGGTGTCTTCATTTGAAGAAAACTTTTGCTCCAGAAATTTCCTCAAAGTACAAGGATCTAGAACTATCGAGGTATTTTTTTTTAACAAAATCCATTTCGAGAATTTATATCTGCTTGTAATTCCTCTTAATGCAATAAGTCCTTCACCTCCTATACCCAAGAGCTTAGAATTACATGCATAAAGTAGCAGAATAATAGCCTCGATAAGCTACGAAATAGCCCGATACTCCAGGGACTTTTAAAAGAGTCAATTGAATCGGTTGTAATGCCTTTTGCTGGTGGCCATTTCCTGTATTACCCTATAACACTTCCGGAAGCTAATGGCTAAGCATTAGTTGAGTCATTTGCACTAAGCGTGAGCAGTAAACTAACGGCCGAGTTAAAGCTCTTCCAACGCGGAACGTTCAAAAAATGTGTTTAAATCTTGCATTTACATCAATTAAAACGTAGTTTAGAGGAAGCGTCTTAGGTTGCTGTTACGGCTTTTATGTCATCCGGCGTGCGTAGAAAATGTTACAGTTTGCTAAACGCGTGACTATTTTGAGCGAGAACAATATTGAATGGTACTTATGAACATAACTATAGCAATAATGACTGTATATCCCTTAGTTACCTAAACTATCGTTGATCTAAAACGCCTTTATTGATCTATTGCATATAATAAAGTTGTAACTTCGTAGCCTGATATGTTATTTTTATTCCTTTATAAACCTTTAATAAATGGTTTTAGTTTTGTTCGAAACAGAGTTTAACACAAAAAGCGCTATCAGGTTTTACAAAAACACTTCATGTAAAGTAATGAAAAAATACTTTATAAGAGGAAAAATAAATCACGCAAAATATAGTTAGATTTTTAAGAACCATGATTTTGAATTCAAGATCCTTGCAATACAGCTTGATGATCCAGTTTGATGTCAAATAATTCCAAGCCATGAATCTTTGATTAATAAGAACATTTGACTTTTACTCCCTTATCCGAACTACAGTTTGTATGAAACTTGACAATTTAACTTGTGATTTAATATTATTAAAGTTATTATCTTTTTTGCTGTAGATTATAAAGTGTGAAAGCACAATCACATAAATAAGCATTAGTATGGCTTACTATGTTATACTTTAACTCAACGATGATATGTACCGAACCCTCTTTTTCTCAGGTTCATATTGGTGTTTTGACTATGCCGTGCTTTCATAAAATAAAAGGTTGCCATACTCCATAATCGTTTGACAAGGATTAATATTTACTTGAAATTCAGCAGGCGAGAGAATACAGTGCAGTCTGAAACGATTGCATGTCTATTTCTTTTCTCTTAATCTCCTTTTTAATCTCTTCAAGCATATAATATTGTGTTTTCTCGGACATTAAAATTCAAAAATCTTTTCCAAATGGATAGTTCACAATTGCTGGAGAAGGTTTCATACATTTTAAATATTGCTGAGACTTTTAAGTAATGATAAAATAAATGGTTATTGCGAAACAATGTTTTTTCTTCTCTCTTGAATAAGAAGGAAAGTAATTTCGCGTAAAAACTTTACAATTTTTACTATACATCAATTGTGCTTATCTTTTTCTAAGTTTGACCTACTAAGAGAAAAATATGATTGACCTAGTTGAAGACATTTTTTCCACAAAATACTTGATATGAAATTCAACACCACAATAAGAAATAAAATCATAGTATAGTGCAAAAAAATGAGTTCAGCTGTGAATTATCAATTTTCCTCATCAAGACCTCGATTTATTTTAAAGTGATCGGTAACAGTTCAGGGACGTCATTTCGAAATTTTCCAGGGGGGGGGGAGGCAAAGGGTGCGTACACAATGTAAAATTTGCCAAAAAGTGGCAAAAACCACGCCCACTTATAAGCCAATACATTGATTTCCCAAAGTCAGGGGGGGGGCAATTGACCCCCCCTGCCCCCCCCCCCCCCTAAATGACGGGCCTGTCTTCAACTGTCTTTTGAATGCAAAAAACATTAATCTCTTTTTACCTTAGCTCATTGAAGTGTTGCAGATTGCTTGGGTATCTTATACCTTCGTATTCACTTTTTCACCGGGTTTTTCACTGCAAAAAAAAAAAAAAAAAAGACTACGTTTTACAGTATACTACCAAAATAAGAGGTTTCTGTTTAAAACTGTAAAAGCACAGTAATAAACTGTAATGCTAGCTATTTTACGGTTTATTACGGTAAAACTAGCAATTTTAGTTTTTCACTTTAAAATTTGCAATTTTACAGTTTATTACCATAAAATTAGCTGTATTATGCTGTAAAAGCAATAGTATAATACTGGCAGCAGAGGTTCCAGTTTAAAACTGTAAAATTCACATTAATAAACTGTAAAGCTAGCAATTTTATAGTTTATTACTCTAAACTAACAATTTTAGTTTACTACTGTAAAAGTAGCAATTTTACAGTTCATTACTGTGAAATTACGCTAAAATTAGCTGTTATTTTACGGTAAAAACAACATTCATTTTTCACAGTGTACTTACCGTTTTTTTTTTTTTTTTTTAGAGTATCCCAGTTGTTTTATTTAAAAAATAAATTATCCATACACATTTTGCTACAAAAATTCCTGTATTCACTGCCATGGATACTGTAATACATGATTGAACTGGAATGTGTTGTAGCGATCAGAAAACTTTCTTCCATAATTTCAAATGAATTGGCTGAATTTTAAATTTTGTCTAAGGCTGAGAGATTGTAACTTAAAACTATTTAACACCATTTTATATCGGAGTCCTGTGTAAACCACCACCTGCAGGGCCGGATTAAAGATTTGGAGGCCCATAGGCATTTGAAATGAGGGGCCCCTTCACACCATATGGATTTAATAAATAAGATTTTAAATAACTGATATATATTGTGCAAATACATTTTTATCATTTAAAATTGTTAATATGGAATACATAACCAGTCATAATGATTGATTATGCTACAGGTATAAATAGTGTTAATGGTGAGCAAGGATTAATTTGCATAGGGAGTAAAACTCTTGCACTTACGAAATTTAATATTATATAAGCGATATTCATGCTATTCACGGGATAAAATAAGTTGTGGATACTTTTGGGCTCTTGCACCTCTTTTGGTAGAAATTATGCCCTGATGATGAGAAAGAAGTTGGATGGAAGTATAAACGTTTACTTAAGTTCTATTCGCGTATTGCATCGAAAAATGTTCTTAACGTTTAGCTCAGTGTCATCTAAAGTTCAACAAGAAGTTCTGTCAAGAACTAAACGAGCCTACTTTCCCTTACATCGACATCGGCATTCTAGCATCTGATCATTATTCTCTTGATTATCTAAGACTAAAAATTATGTCAAACATACCTTTTTAGCACTTGAAGCTGATTTCTAAAAGCAAAATATACCCCTCTCATCAGATGAAATAGACACATAAAAAGTAAATAAATGAATAAATAAAGTTTTGTCGCACCTTTTAAAGAATGTAACTGTTACAGTTCTTCCGTAGAAAAATTCCTCAATTGTTTTCAAAAAAAAAATTAAAAGTACAAAGTACATCAAAACACATTTTATCAAAGAAAGAAAAAAAAAAGAAAAAAAAACTCGTCCGTTGATAAAATGTCTCGAATTTCACTTTTAATCCGTTGCCAGTTGTTAAAAGTAAATAAAGAATAAAATGCCCTCGTGAATGAAACATTTTTGTTACAAAAAAAATCGTCTGCCAAAAATAATAATAATAATAATAATAAATTCAATAAAACAAATGAATAAATAAACAAAAAATCGTCTGCACAGTCAGTCATTTTTTTTCGGACTGTTTACTCAAAAGTTATTAGGGGTGACAGCTTGCTTGAGCGGTTCAATGTTGAACAAAAAATTGTTCAAATCGGAAATGTAAATACGGGAATGAAGTATCCTTGAAAAGTTCTTTCCAACAAAAAAAATTTGTTCAAATCGGATTGTTCATTAAAAAGTTAGTATCGCGGGACCGGTTGTTTGAACGGCTCAAATTTGAACCAAAAATTGTTCAAATCAAAAAATCAAATATGGGAATGAGCTGTACTCGCCGAGATCTTTCCAACAAAAAAAAGTTTGTCCAAATCGGACTGTTCATTCAAAAGTTATTAGGGGGGGACAGACAGACCGACCGACCGACCGACCGACCGACCGACCGACCGACCGACACACAAATTCCCCATCTCAATACCCTACTTTCAAATTTTTAATTTTTCGATATTCATTTTACCTTTTTATTTTTTTCACTTGGCGATATTTTTTTTTGACTTGGCGATATTTTTTAACTTGGCGATATTTTTTGGACTTGGCGATATTTTTTAGATGCATTAAGCTACTTTTAATACTTTTTTCGTCTTTCTTTTATTTTTAACGGGAAAGTAGGCTAAAAAGGATATCTTCAGGATTTCTCGGGGCCCCTTTAAAACCCCGGGGCCCATAGGCAACTGCCTACATTGCCTATTTAGTAATCCGGCCCTGACCACCTGTTTAATTTATTGCATTATGTTTTCACTGCATTCAAGCTTAGTCATGAAAATCTAATCAACATTAGTTCCAGTTAAAACCAGTTAGTACATCCACTTTTGTTAGTTTTGTTTTTCCTTTTGAGGTATAATAATCCCTCTTTAAGCCGAAATTCGTTCAATTTCTACATGTTTTTGAATGATTTACAATCTACACATGGACGCATAAACAATTATTTTTAATATTATCGAACTTCGAAAATCATATATTTTTACTCTCCCAAAATTTTACTTTATACATTTTGGATATAACGGAATTAGCTATGAGTATTTTTGACCATAAGATTTATAACTTAAGTATGTTACTGAAAGTTTTAATTTTAATTAGTATTTCTGAAAAGAGAACCTATTTTTTTAATTTGATGTTATTTTTACTATAAAGGGATCATTTTTATCAATTTTTGAATTTAGACAAGTTTTATAAATAGAAATCAAGATTGCAATATCTGCTTAACAAATTATTCCTCAGTTTCTCCATTAAATTGTGCATTTATTTCTTCTCTATATGTGTGTCGTAACAAAGCAAACAGAGACAAATCAAATATTGAAGATTTTTAGACGCATCACCAGTCAACTAAAATTAATTAAAGATGCTTCAAACTATTGGTGCCGCCTTTTTAAAACTGCAAAGCATTTCCTTAGCGATTGCTAAAAACACAAAGCATTTATACAACTAAAATCAATACTACTTTGGAAACAGTTCCGAAAAGAGCTCCACCAACTTTATAATGGAAGGTTAAATATTTTCAGTTGATGGAAGACCTGCATGATCTTGGAAGGCAATTCCAAACTTTACTTCTGAGCAAAGAAAGGGCTTTCAAAGCAGAACGCTTTGAACGCTTCATATATTCTTAAAAGGATGTTGACAGTTAATTTCCTTAAAACAATCCCTGACGTCCTTTTTTTAGCTCAGATTTCGCTGCAGTCAAAAAGATTAATCGTTATACGGAAGGAATATTAAAATCCCCCGTCAGTGAGTTACTCTTAAAAGATGGCCAAAGAAGAATGAAATCCATTTTCGGTTAAGAGTGATAAAGAAGCGTCATTGTTTTCCGATAGCCTGATATCCTACTTATATCTCATATTTTTTACACGATCAACTTTTTTGTAGTTGACGTGCCAAATAATGTTTCAAAATATCATCTATACGTACAATGAAAGAGCACATTAATTTTATACAGCCTTTAATTCAGACCGTACTCAGTTACAGATAAATAAGTACGTCGCGTTCATGATCAAAATTAAACGTGATTCATATACTCATTAAGGAATTCGAACACGTTCAGAGCCTGTTTTTAGAAACACTGTACTTAAAAAAGTTGTAAGTATACATTTTGATGCCGTTTTCGTAAAAACTAATAATTAAGTAGTTTTTTTTTTTTTAATATTTAATAAAAAAAATTATTTATCTAATTTACAAGAAAATAATCAAAAATGCTACAAAATATATTTAGATTTTAAAACTTATGAGCATAAAAGTATTACAAAACTAACTTACTGACTCTCGCTTAGAGCAGTAGTAGCTGACTTTTTTCTGCCATTAAATTGACTCGCGATGGCCAGAACACATATAAAATTTCAAAATATTTAAATTTTATCCAAACAACATGAGAAAATATAGAAAAGGAAAGAACATTAAAACCAAAAACTGTTATTATTACTCGATACTTCTTTTATTAAATGCATCAATTTTTCAAAAACGAATTTCTCCATATTTGCCTCAAAATTGGTATAACATTGTCATTCATCGTGCTTTTTGATTTGTAACATTAATCGAAATAACGTGCCGCACAGATCCGCTTCGCAGGCTTGATGCGGGCCCGCTAGCAGAGGGTAGGGCGTCACTGACCTAGAGCCTTAATCAACAATTTTGAGGATATATCGCACCCTTGCTACAAAAGTGCCACAACTCAAAAAACTACGTTTTCCAGGAATTGCAAAAAACTGTTCCAGTGCTGACTAGGCACATTTTAGTATGTTTGAATTTGTCAATATTAGGACCGATACATCTCAAACTATGATCGTTAGTTACGCACGTTACTCTACGACGGCTGGACGACAACTCAAGATGTGGCATTTCAATGGAAGGGGTCCTATTCATCTTGATAACAACAAAACGCCATAACTGCCCTTTGGCTGCTGATTTTTCAATGCAACTTCTGGCTCTTTTGAAGATTGGTAGAGACGTGTAAACTACGTCTAATGACTGTCATAACTCAAAAATTACAATTTTTGAGTTGTGGCACTTTTGTAGCAAAAGTGCGATATGTTAAAAAGAAAATTTACAGCACATTGAAAACTTTTTGTCAGATTTTCGGAAAATTTACTGCATTGGTACAGTACAGTGTGTTTACAGAAACATAAAAAATTGCTTTCTTGATTAACATTTTGGTATGTTGCTCAGATAAAAGTATAGAAAAAAAGTGTGCGAAGTTTCATAAAATTGGATGAGAATATTTAAGCTATCATTTTTAAAGTATACAAAGTTCACGCAAAAGCTCATTTTCAGAAAAACTCACTTTCAATTTTAGCTTCCCAATCTTTATCCCTACCTAACCCCCCCCCTCCCCCCCCCCCCCAAGTTATGCATATTCAAAGAACAATATCTCTGCTTCTGACGAACGTAAAGGCACACTAATTCAATGTATTAACAATATATGTATCATTTTGTCAAAAATAGCCAATTTAACGTGTTCGGATACCTTAAAAGCATTCGCTATTAATATTCCCCAAAAAAAAAAATTCGTTTAAGTTACCTAAACAAGCAGTTGTATTTTTGAAAAAGAAATTGTTACGCGTGAAGAAAATGCAAGTTCTTGATTAAAATTCCCTAGTTTTAGCCTTAAAATAATACCAAAAGCTTTATTAATGAGAAATAATGAGATGGGTGGCTACTTTTGTGATGAAAAGTTTTAGTTAATAAGTTGATGAGTTGTAATCAGTGATGTAATATTTATGAGGTGTAATAACTGAATTGTCAGGGGTAATAGATATTCTTTAGTAACGCTGTCAATTTTACTTAAAAAATAGCTGTATCGTTACTAAAAAAGTTTATGGAATATCATTTTTCTAGAGGTTTTTTAGTTGCGTTACAGTTTTTTTTCTACAGCATAGTAACGATACAGTGTTTTCTTAAGCAACATTGTAACAATTTTTTAAAGTGTAGTTTTGAAAATTTTCTTGTTGTGTAAGAAATAAGAAGCATAACTTCGCTGCATTTCATTTCATGACACATTTAAATCGTAATATTGACACATCTTGAAAGAAGCGTACGAAATTCATCTCAAAAGCTAGCGAATAATGCGACTGTATTCCTTTCATTTCATTTATCCCCCGAGTGCTTCTGTAAAAATCGTCATCAGCCGAGGGAAAAAAATGCTTGTAACGGACAAGCTGTTTCATTTATTAGTTGAGTAAAAAATAACAATATGACCTGAGAACAGAAGGTTTTAATCCATGGGTGGTACCGTAGAGAAAAAGAAATCAGTAAGTTTGTAGCCTCTATATTGATTGGTATATCCTTGTTTTATCGTCACGCAAGCAATGAAAAAGAAGGTATTAATACCATTAAGGTTCGGCAGTCGAAGGCAAAAAATATCCATCGTACATATAGAAAGAAACAAGAACATACTGAAGCGCTATTTTTGCGAATAGAGCGAAAGAAAATGATCTAGTTACAGAGTGCATAACTAGCAAAATAGCGTGTGTGGTTATTTTGTCGTCACTCTGTGTAATTTATACGTCACATAATGTTTTTCGTGGAATGTTATGCTAGATTGAGTGTCATGCTATAAAGGAACCAAATCATTTTAATTGCGAGACCTTTTTGTACTAAATATTGGTACGTTCTTACGAAAAAATAATATTACTAAGTAGACGGTTATATTAACCTCTTTAGTGGCTTTCTTTCTGTTTTTTTCCAAAATGTATAAATAATAATAAAAGAAAACTATCCAAGTCATGCTACTTCTTTAAATGCGTTTTCTTTCACTTTCAAACTTTGGCTTTCACGCCTTCACACAATCATAATGAGTATTTTGACAACCCATAATTTCGCATCAGGGTAACACGTCACTTTTCTAAGTCAAATAGGACTCGTAAAACTTCTCTACACGTGCCAGAGAAACAGTTAAAACCTTAATAATGCGCATATCATTGTATATGGAATTATTGCAAATATTACTTCAAAGATTTAAATAAGTTACAAGACGAGTCTTTTAACAAGAAGAAAAAAGAAGAGTTTCAGAGAAAAGTTTGAGATTTTACCGTTCTATGAATGTATGATAAGTTATGCGGTTTGAAAAATAATGAATATTCAGATTTTTACACTCAACATATTTAACTCTCTAGGCGGAATTTGATGCTGTTTCTGTATTTTCATACTTCTGAATTTTCAGTCAAAACAGTACGTCTGATAGGAATACGAAATATTTTATTCGAGAACTATGTAAAGTTCATAAAGCTATCTTAAATCCTATAGGTATAGTTTAATATTCCATGCTTCTAAAGGTTATATTTGTACTTAAATTCCAGACTATTTTTTCAGTCTATCTTCTATCTATACGCTAAATATCATATGAGAAGAAAACTAAGGAATCCGAAAATTTTAAGCATTACACCATGATACATATAGTTAACATTAAAAAATGAGTTATGTACAAGTAAAAAATGTGCACGGCGCTTTAATAAAACATAATTAAAAAATTTTACGATAAAAAATATTTCAATAAAAAAAAAGAAAGTAAAAAGCATACTCTAATTGAAAACTGTTTGTAGGAATATTCAATTTAGATATTATTTAAAAAATAATTATTCAGAGTTACCGTATCAAAACTTTTGAAAATATATAACATTTTAACATTTCTAAAATATATAGAAATGATAAGTTTTAAAAATATACACTTCTGAAAAAATTCCAAAAAAAAAACAAAAAACATAGGCGATATTATTTATAACTAGATAAATATTTTCACTTTTAGTTGGTTTTTCACGCCTGGTAAACAAACGTTTGATTTTGAAAAAGGTGCACCGTGTCACTCACAATGCAAACAAAACAATGAGCAATCCTTCATGGACCAATGAAGAGGTAAATGTCGCACTGATATCATTGACAAAAATGTCTCACCATGTAGCTATACTTTTGACTTACAGAGTAATAACTAACAGACTCTACTTCTTCCCATTTTTAATTCCTTATACAAATGCAGATTTAGCTTATTTGCATAATTTTGAGTTTGTTTCAGTTCAAGGTATCACCACATTTCATGATCCTATTGGAGCACTATTCCTTTGTTGACTTGTGTGACTTGAGTGGAGAAATATAGCTTCTCTACACATTTAGATTGATCGTACTTACGTAAGATAGTTTTTCAGTCAAAAAGTCACAAACATAATTTGAAACTATAATAACAGTTTTAATCTTATATAAGTTAAACCCATTACTATAGAACATTCTCTGTACATAAATAAAGAAAAAATAATAAATTTGGGCAATAGAGGGTTAAGATATTTTTCAGTTGCACTGTCTGATCTTCTAAGGTAAAACCTTTTGCGCATTTACGTATGCGTCGGGTCTTCTCTGATCTTACAAAAATAGGGGTGATAGGTAAGATAACAATAAGGGGAAGAATAATAAAAAGCCTTTTGAACCGTATCAGACAACATAGAACGATTCTAATTTCAAATACATAGTTTAGCTGAATATGTCAAAAGGATATAGCAAATGCAAGCTTTAAATTGAGAATTTCGGAGAGTTATCACCCATCAACCCATCTACCATTTTTAAGTGGAACTGTTCGCGAGTGCTAGGCGCGGTTTTCATGGACAGACAGTACAATTCATTTAAAATCAGTTTCAACACATTTGATAATACCTAAAATCAATGAATTCCCCAAATTCTTTTTCAATCAACTTTATCTTTGCAGGCGTGACGCTGGCAGAAGAAAAATGCACTCTTAATGAACTGAACGCTTGCTTGGAGTCCCTGCAGTCAGTGACACAAGGAAATGACTTGACTCTAGTTACAACTCGACCAGAGCTTCTTGCAGTATGCAGGTAAATTAAGCAATAACTACAATCGCCTGCTTAATTTGAGTTACACCATGTTTCTTAAGTTTTAATAAGAGACTTTTCTGTAGTTTTTACTTTGATTCTCTTCTTTACTGGAAGTAGAGGTTTCAGTTTAAACCTGTAAAATGCACAGTAATAAACTGTAAAATTAGCAATTTTACAGTTTAATAGGGTCAAGTGGGGTAAAATGTGTGAAAAAGGAATCAGGCTTTGACAGCAAAAATATATTAATTCAACCGGTGAATAAACTTCTCAGGATATGCAAATGACTCTTCCTTGTGACATTTAAAGTGAAATATCTCGGAAAAAACAAAATATTGATACCTATAAATAAGTTAGAAAATGTATTGTCAATGACCCATTTTACCCCATAGCGTAGGGTAAAACGGGTCACTAGTGGGGTAGAATGAGTCAGGGTTTTAACCCTTTATGTACTGAATTAAGTTATTAATGATTTTTTATGTATTTTTTTGGTTTTTTTAGTTGAAAATACATCAAAAAACATATTTATCAAGTAAAATTTTTTTGAAAATTTTGGGGGTCTAAGGACTCCTATGCCTTAGGGCCCCCAAGAAACCTGTTTCCGATCGCAAGTACCATCTGTTGGCCTTTCAGCAAAGTACAAGGAGTGGTACTTAAAAGTTTCAGCATGATTACAGCCATTTTGGATTCATAATACTAATTTAATAAAAGCGGAACTTCTGAGTACCGTCAGTGCATAAAGGGTTAAAGGATTTAATTTCACGATTTATTGAATAGTAATTCTGAACTTTTGTTCATTGATGAGAAATCAATTAGCACTTAAGCATTTCTAAAAAGAAATATTGTCCTCTTGCTTTATTTCAGGGCCACAAATGTCTAGCACTGTTTACGATGAAAAAATTCCAAACATCATCTCACTCCGGAAACAAAAAACTTTTACTGTATTTTAAAATTTCATTGCACGTTATTCTACATTGTGATGAAGAATGATGGAATGAAAATATACTTTTTTGAGATTTTCCCCAAAAACTTGTTCCCATTTTCCAACTGTTAAAGGTTGCTATCAATGCATTTTGATTCAGTTATAAATTTCTTTTACAGAAAAAGTTTACTTATTTTGTATTTAGTTTTGTGTCTGTGTGTCAGTTTAATTGATTTTTTATATCTAAACTCTTTCAGTATGCAGTCTTTTCAATATTGTCGAGTTGAAATTTTAAAAGTTACTTTCTGCATGTGTGTAATTTTCTCCTCTGTTATCTTTTACTGTTTTTTCTTTACTTTTGGTCATTGGTGTATAGGAGAGAGTGGGCTTATAATAGAAGTTTAAAAAATGAAACACATGCTTGACTCACCTTGTTACAACATCGAAGAAACAGCCTCACTTGTTGAGATCTTGGATGTTGGTGCCATTCCTTCAACTGCATTATTTCAATTCAGCTCTGTAGAATGTTTTTCTATGATTTGGTTGCCGAGGCTTCTTTCTTTGGCGAAAATAAGTCACCTTTGCTTAACTTTTTAACAACATTTTCTGAAGGAAGTTCATTGAACAAAAGCTGTGCTTTTTATATTGGCTTTTTGTTTTAATTTAATTATTTTGCACTATAAGTTAATAGATTGGTGTATCAAAAAAATGACAAAGCAATATATTGCTTGTTTTAATTTACAGTGAACTCTCACTTATACACCGCCTCATTTATGCGCCTTTTTCACTTATACGACGATTTTGAATGGTCCCAGCACATTTCATAGCAAAATAATGATAGTATCAATCGTTTATGCGTCGCTCTAAAGATAAATATTTCACTTATGCGCCGAATTTTCCGTAAAATGTAAACAAAAAAAATTATTTTATTTAAAAAATAAGCATTTTTCTTCACTTTCCCCTTTAATCCTTCGCCTATTGCTCACGGAAGGCATTTTTTCCGCATGAACTAGAGTTCGGAGAGGAACAATTACCTATTATGGATCGTTTTAAAAGGAGCAGTTTGTAATTAGGTATGCAACATTTTTTTTCTCTCTTTATCATTGTAGTTACGTTCCAGTAATTGCCAAACCGTAGTAATATATCCCTTGTCTATAGAAACATTCTTATTCATTCTCTCATTAGAACCTATGTTGCGTTTTAGTCCTTTAAATAGGCTTGTTCACTTATACGTCTCTCTCACTTATGCGCTTTTCGGTTGGTCCCTTGGGCCGGCGCATAAGTGAGAGTTCACTGTAGTACGTACATACATGACAACAAAACATGAGTTAGTAAGCAAAAAATATAACTAGCTTTTTAGTATATGCGAAGCCTAATTGAATGCGAAAAATGACCCATTTTACCCCACGCATGTTTTAGTAGCCCTGAAAATTTCATTTTTGCTGTTTTGTCCTCAAGATTTTAGGAATTTATTCCTGAAAATGTGTTCTAAGCAGTAGGTTAAAAACTTAATGTGTATTTCCATTTCACTTTCTTTAAATCAAAAGTTTTTATAATGATCACAGTCAAGCGTTTTTTAAGAAAAACACTTAATTGCTAGTATCTGTAACTTTAAAGTGGAAGTTGCACCTTATTTCGCATATAAAATATTGCCTGGTGTCCATAATACATAAAAATGGCAACGCAGAAAGAAAGTTATTTGCACTATTTTTAAGGAATTTTTTTGAGAACTTAACCCATTTTACCCCACCTGACCCTGCTGCAAAACTAGCAATTTTACAGTTTATTATTGTACAATTAGCAATTTTAGTTTATTACTGTAAAATTAGCGATTTTTGCAGTTTTTTACTGTAAAAACAACATTTATTTTTTGCGCTGTACTGATGAGAAATTTACCTATGCCAAAACAGTTCCGTTCTTTATATTAAAGCAAAAGGTCACAGAGTAAAACTTTTGCCATTAATGAAGTCTAAAAAAAGTTTATACTCACTTAATAATCAAGCTATAACCTGCACTCCGATGTTCAATTTTCAAACTTCAATGGAGTGCCGACTTTCGCGTGAATAAATAATTACCCTTAAAAACTCCGAAACTTCTTTTTGAACCATCACCACAAAGCTCACCTACTTTCACTCGTCAAAGAAATAAAAATTTGACCAAAACTGAACGTAAAATATCCCCCCGAGAGGAGCAAAAAACAAAAACCGAACATTTCCGCGTCAGAACACTTTTTCGAGCACATCTCGAGACATAAACATCGGCGGCAAACATGCCATCAAAAAGAAGGGGTTTGGTCGAGACAGTTTTGTAATGGTTTTCGCGGCGCTGATAATCTATCAAGACACTTCGTTTGCCCTCTATCATCATCCCGGCTGATGTATGGGAGAGTTTTTTCCCACAATCAGTGGACAGCTCCCTAATTCTCTGCTTGAGAATTGCTCTCTCTTTCTCTCTACTTTTTTTTCTTGCTTCGCTTGCTTCAAAGAGTCTTGCTTCGATGAGAGAGAAAATATTTCTGACCGTTTGACGGTTTGACCGTGTTTTCAAACATGACATTGCCCGAGCTTAGTTGTGATTATATGTAGGGTTTTGTGTGTATGTGTATGTATATATACATATAAATCAAAATGTAAAATGCTTCAAACTGCTCTTTTTGGAAACTATTTGTCTTATCTGTATTTCCTTTATAAATAAAAATAAGTTGAATATTTTAAATGTTTATTCCGCGTGTTTTTTTGCCGAATGGTTTTCTGCTAAGATCAAATTTAAAAAAAGAAAATATTTAACGAAGCATCTTTTATTTAAAAAGAGAGAAAAAAGAATGAAAGCAAACAAAGAAAGAAAAAAAGCAAAGCAAATATATATATATATATATATATATATATATATATATATATATATATATATATATATATATATATATATATATATATATATATATATATATATATATATATATATATATATATATATATATATATATATATATATATATATATATTATATATATATATATATATATATATATATATATATATATATATATATATGAATGAATGAATGTATGTATACAATGTTTGTATGTTTGTTTCTTATACAAATCCACTGTTGTCGTCAGATTTTCATCAAACTTGGCACAGAAGTTCGCTGATGCCCTAGAATTCATATAGGCGGGGTTTTGAAATTTTAAAAAAATCCAAAAAGCTCAAAGTTCAAATTTCGTGTCTCAAATGTCCAAATTTGGTGCCATTTTCTTTCAATTTTGAATAGATAGAGTAATAGAGATAAACCTTTAAGCATACAAATTGATAAAATTTAACACATTTAAATATAAATGTTCTCCAACAAAGATTACGATTAACAATAAATTATCAATTTCTCACCTATTTGCTCACCTATTTCATTTTAGCATAAAATAAGTTTAAAACAATTATAATGGAGCTATAATTAGCACCCGGAAAAAGCTGGGAAATAAGCTAGTTTAAATATAATCTACCGATCCCAGTTATGACATCTAGGGACTGCAGTTTTTGTCCTTATTATGAACTCATGTGCCCGAAATAAACAATAACCGACCTGGAAGCAGATGTCCTCTTATTTGGTTTATAAAAGGAATTTAGCACAACAATGAGAGACTGCAGAACAATATTTCGATTCGACTTAAAAATAAAGGTTAGAATTCAGCAAACTGTAACATATGCGAATTTTACATAAAATGCAATCATACATAAAATGGATTCTTTTCTTTTGACTTAAATTTTCGTCACACCATAGAAGTAAAAATAATCTGTTTCCGTAAATTGCCGGAGCTTCCTGATCAGATAAATAGTTTTTTTTTGCTGCTGGAGGTTAACGCCACAAATAATTACCTCCTAGGTGAAAACCGTGCGAGGAATGCCATTGACGTAAAGCACATGTAAAACAGTTATTTATGGAACAACTTAATTAAATAATGAATATCTGTAAGGATACTTCAGTTTGCTGAATACCAACTTAAAAATGTTGAATGGCAATGGCTATTTTTAGAATGATCAATGAATTAAACTTGCTTAACTACAGTCTAATTAGTTGATAGTTATTTAAGGTGATGAGTTAAAATTAAATAGTTTCGTGATTCTTTGTTCAATTTGAAAGCTATGTGGCTAGATTTCAATTTTGTTTTGTGATAACGAGCCCATTTTCCTAAACATATTTGTTTAAACTTGACTTGTCTTTTGTTTAAACACTACAACATTACACTGAAGTGACAAAAGTCATGGGATAGCAATATGCAAATTTTCAGATGGCAGTAGCATCGCATAGAACAGGTATAAATGCGCAGTGCTTTTACAGAGCTTTCATTTCTGTTCAAGTTATTCATGTGAAGAGGTTTTAACGTGATGATGACCGCACGACGTGAATTAACAGACTTTGAACGCGGAATGTTAGTTGGAGCTAGACGCATGGGTCATGCCATTTCGGAAATCGTTAGAGAATTCAACATTCCCAGATCCACTGTGTCAAGAGTGTGCCGAGAGTATGAAATTTCAGGCATAACATCCCACCATGGACAGCGCAGTGGTCGACCGCCTGCACTTAAAGATCGAGACCGGCGACGTCTGCAAAGAGTCGTAAATTCTAACAGACAAGCAACACTGCGTCAAATCACCGTAGAAATCAATGTGGGACGTACAATGGACGTGTCTGCTAGAACTGTGCGGAGAAATTTGGATTTCTTGGGCTATTCCAGCAGAAGACCGACTCGAGTGCCTTTACTGACAGAACGACATCGCTTGCAGCGACTCTCGTGGGCACGTGAGCATATCGGTTGGTCCCTAGATGAATGGAAAACCGTGGCCTGGTCCGATGAGTCACGATTTCAGCTGGTAAGAGCCGATGGTAGGGTTCGAGTGTGGCGCAGACCCCACGAAGCCATGGACCCAAACTGTCAGCAAGGCACTGTTCAAGCTGGTGGTGGCTCCGTAATGGTGTGGGCTGTTTTTTCATGGCATGGACTTGGTCCTCTAGTGCGACTGGACCGAACATTGACTGGAAATGCTTATGTGCAGCTACTTGGAGATCACTTGCAGCCATTCATGGACTTCATGTACCCAAACAAACGATGGGATTTTTATGGATGACAATGCGCCATGTCACCGGGCCACAACTGTTCGCAATTGGTTTGAAGAAAATTCTGGACAATTCCAACGAATGATTTGGCCACCTAGATCGCCCGACATGAATCCCATTGAGCATTTATGGGACACCATCGAGAGGTCTGTTCGTGCCCAAAATCCTGCCCCATCAACGCTTTCACAATTATGGACGTCTATCGAGACAGCATGGCTCAATATTCCTGCAGAAGACTTCCAACGACTTGTTGAGTCCATGCCACGTCGAGTTGTTGCACTTCGCCGGGCAAAAGGAGGGCCGACACGATATTAAGAGGTATCCCATGACTTTTGTCACTTCAGTGTATTTACCTATTAGGAGCATAACTTGTTGTTAAAGTAACATCAATCACTAATAAAAAGCGTGCAAAATTTTTGGGTTCGGTTAAAAAGGTTAGTTGCTCACTGATACCCTGTCTGCGTGATGTCAAGAGCAGTACATGATGAATAATGTAGAAATTTCACACTTTAATCGCACTGAAAAACGTACAGTAGAAGAAAGGGTTCAATAAATAGAGATTATTTACTGTTGAAAATATACAGGGTGTCCACTCCAATCGTGGACCAATAGCTAATTTCTAAACCGTTAGAGATAAGCATAGAGTTTATTTAGGAAAAAATCTCCAAATTACGAAAGGAATTTTGGGTCTATTCAATGTTTTTCAAAAAATCAAATTTTGAAAGAGTTACGAAATTTAAATTTTTATACAGTCCCCCAGTCCTATCAATCATATTTAATAAAACATTCTTGACACTGTAACATTTAAAACTAAAAAAAATCACTCTTCTACCACAAAAATTGACCGAGTTATGACGTTTTGAAAAATCAAGATTTTGAAGGATTTCGCATACGGTCCCTTAAGCGATCTCTCGATGACGTCATGAAATAATGCAAAATCTTGATTTTTCAAAACGTCATAACTCAGTCAATTTTTGTGGTAGAACAGTGATTTTTTTTTAGTTTTAAACGTTACAGTGTCAAGAATGTTTTACTAAATATGATTGATATGACTGGGGGGCTGTATAAAAATTTAAATTTCGTAACTCTTTCAAAATTTGATTTTTTGAAAAACATTGAATAGACCCAAAATTCCTTTCATAATTTGGAGATTTTTTCCTAAATAAACTATATGCGTATCTCTAACGGTTTAGAAATTAGCTATTGGTCCACGATTGGAGTGGACACCATGTATACGGTGTGCACACTACAATACATTATTGTTTTAGAATGATACTAAAAATGAAACAAAAAAAAATAGAAAACCTGCTTTTATTAGACGTATTTTAAAAATAGCAGTAAATAAAAGAATGAACTAAAGCTTTTTCTACAACAATTGGTTTCAATAATAGTATATTTTGAAAGGAAAAGTATGATAGAACTTCTGACTCCTCCTGAAAATTGCTAAAATGAAATTGGTAAAATACCAAGCAGGGGGAAAAAAATTAAAAAAAACTGTGAGTGTGAAAGATATGTATGAAAAAGATATATTATGAACTTCTAGAATTCGAAAAAATTGAAAATCGACCACTCATAGCAAAAGACATTTATATAATGAAAATACAACTTTTTTCACAGCTGCTTTTTTTCTTTTTTTTTAATCAAAACTTTGTTTCTCATAAAAGAACTTGCAATTTGTTTGAATTTTTCCAATAAGTTGGCGCCCAATAAGTTGACCCTATCGAAAATTGTATCTAAATTCTTCAAATATATTTCATTTTGTTTCTGGAATACTTTTTTTTTCTTAGAACTGGCAACGATAACTTCATTCAACACAATTTCAAAGGGGCCTTCAATAAGGTAATAAAAAGTTAGAGGCCGGTGTTGACAACACACGCCATGGGGCACAAAATATTCATTGAGTACTAAAGATAGATTAAGATATGCCTTGGTAACTTGCAATGTAAAATAACTTGAAATTAGCATAGGTTTGAAAACCATGTAAACAACTTTTTTGGAATATTCGATTGCAATAAGAAAGGATGTCCAATAGTTGACACCGTATTAATAGGATACATTCAGAATTTAAATCTTCTATCATTAACTATTTTTGTGCGAGCTGCACATCTGCGTGCATATACTGTGAGCACAGACACACACATGTCACAACAATACTCGCTGAAATATAATAGAAGGCAGACGAAATTCGTTTTTCAGTTGCATACAAGTTTTACATGGGTAAATATGTACAGACATTGTGAAAAATATTGCTAACATAGCCTCAAGGTAAGTAAAATTTAAATGTACGTTGAAATATGAATTATTAAATTTTTCGGGAAATCAATAAACCGCCTTTTCTTGCTGCAAAAACTTAAAGGGGACACGTTATTAGGTTGTCCGACCAGTTTAAAGTTTTAATCGCAAGAAAATTCCGGATAATTCGAGCTTTTAGTAATCCGAGGAAGCATAAGCCCCAGTTACCTCGGATTTTTGAGATTCTAGTGAACTTGCTTTTCGACTGGTTGAAACAAACGAAATCCCATAGCGCTGCGAGGAAATAATCTGTGACGTTTCAAATTTTCTTACCGCGTACATAAACCATAGCTTACGTCTTACACTCATTGAATGTAAAAATACTTTGTTTTTTCCAGTACTCTTAAGGAAAGCGTGTCTTGCGTCGACGAACATATGAAGCACTGTTTCACACCAACGCAAAGAAAAGTATTCAATCATGTTGTGGCTGGAGCCAGGCAGTTCCTACTTGAACTTTGTGTTTCCGGGCCGATACAAGATGGTATGGCTAGCTTTTCTAATATTTGAACATTTTTTCAGTTTAAGAGAACTTCAGAAAAAAAGTTTTTCCTGTATAAATGCTGTTTCTTTTTTCAAAGTTTACTAGTTTATATTTATTCGAAAACAACATATAAAGGGTTTTTTTTTATTATTATGTCTTGAGGTTTCAAATGAACTAAGTGTATATTTGTATTCTTTCTAAACACGTATTTCATAGACGGTTGGTTTTCTCTCATTCAAATCAACTTCCAAACTTCGTCCCAATTCTTTGAAAGGTGATTCAAAATAAATTTTTGCCCTGTTCTATCTAAAGCTTTTTTTTTTCTTTGAGCAATCGCAATTGCTATTTGTTCTCACTCGACCGTAGTTGGCGTTCTCTCCCTTCTCAGAGAAAAGGAAGTGCGATAAATACAAATACAAATACAAAAGATGACGACCAGCTACAGGCTCCAGGCCCAACTAGGCTGGTCCTAGTCAAATTACAATCCCCAATAAAGATCCAAGGCCCTCTTAAAGCTATCAACTCCCTTACTCATAACAACCTCCTCCGGTAAGCTGTTCCAGGTACTCACAACCCTACTGAAATAGTAATTTTTTCTCACCTCTAGGTTAGCCTGAGACTTAAATAGCTTAAAACAGTGTCCCCTTGTCCTGCTTTCTAAACAAAAATTTAGCCCATCAACATCATTCATTTTGATAAATTTAAACAACTGGATCATGTCCCCTCTGACTCTCCTTTGCTCAAGACTGTACATCTTAAGCATTCTAAGCCTGAAACCATAATCTAAATCTGTAAGCCCATTTACTATCCTTGAAGCCCGCCTTTGAGCCCTTTCCAGTAAATTAATATCTTTCTTAAGATGTGGAGACCAAAACTGAATAGCATACTCTAAATGAGGTCTCACCAAACTTCTATACAGGGGCAGAAGAACCTTTTTAGATTTGTTTGAAATAGATTAATTGATAAAACCCAGCATCCTGTTGGCTTTGTTACTTGCTACACTGCACTGCTGACTAAATTTGAAGTCCTGAATAATTAAAACTCCCAGATCGACAACACTTTCTACCCGACTTACAGCTGAGTCTTGTAGATAATAGCTTGTACCTTTGTTTCCATGACCTAAATGTAGAACTTGACGTTTCCCAACATTTACTGCCATACCCCACTTATCTGCCCACTTAGTAATGTGATCCAAATCCTCTTGCAGCTGTTTTACTTGTTCCATATTATCTACAATCCCCTTAAGTTTGACGTCATCAGCAAAACAATTCATGTTTTCCGAAATATTCTCGTGAATATCATTCATAAAAATGATAAACTAAAGGGGCTCTAAAAGTGATCCCTGAGGAACCCCACTCAGAACCTCACTCCAAAAACTATTAATCTCTAAGAAGTTCATAATTTCGACTTTGATTAAAATTTCAAAAATTTTACAAACCACTGAAGTCAAACTCACAGGACTATAGTTTCCTGCATTACCCTTAGACCATTTCTTGAAGAGTGACGTAATGTTAGACAGCTTCCAGTCTACTGACACTATCCCTGAGCTAAACGAAACATTAAAAATATTTACAATAACGTCAACCAATGCCTCTGCACATTCAACTAGAATTTTTGGATAAATATTATCTGGTCCCGGAGCTTTAGTTGATTTGATTTTTTTCAACTGATATAAAACGTCGTCCCTGGAGGAAACAAAATCCTGAAGCTATATAGTAGCTTGTGTCATCCTGGTGTCAACTGTTGAGGTACAGTTATCATTAAAAACACTAGAAAAAAAGTTATTTAACACATTAGCAATACCCCTATCGTTCTGAATTAAGTTACCTTGCCCATCGACCAATGGCCCAATTTGACTACTTCGAGCTTTTCCAGAATTAGCATAAGCAAAAAAATTCTTAGGATTCCTGTCAATGTTATCTGCTAGCCTTTGCTCCAATTCTCTTTTCTGAATTCGTACCAAATATTTAAAATTACGTCTTGCCTCACTATACTTGAGCCTATCTGCACAGTGACCAGTTTCTTTAAACAGATGAAAAGCAGCTTGCTTAAAATTTAGAGCGTCTTTGGTTTCCCTAGAGAACCACATAGGCCAAATTTTAGTGTTAATACCTTTTCTCCTGAAAGGAACAAAATCATCAACGTTGTGAGAAAGCCCTTGAGAGAATGCGTAAAAAGAGATCTGATGCAAAACCTCGTGAAAACAATAATCTGTAGTAAAATAGATCTAGTACGCTTTTTATGTTTTCGTAGCAACTCACTTATTGTTTTTTCAAGAGCTCTTATGATCTCAAGAGCTGAATTTGTTTTTGTAAATGGAAAATAAGAAAAAGATGTAATTATAAGTGAAAATAAAATGGTACCACTTTTGAGATTGTTTTAGATATGAAGATACCTATCTAAATGTGAATAAGTTCTTATAGCAGCTCATGATTATGAAAACCATTATTTGGATGTAAGAATGTATTTATTAATTTACAGGCATTTATTTATTTTTACGTTTTATCTTCAACTGCATATTTTCCAAAGGAGAAAAATTAATGAATCTTTCTGAAACACTCTGCGTATGAGTTTATATATACATTATATTTATATGCATAAGAATATGTCAGAACCAAACTGCAAAATGGAGGTGTTTGAACCGGACAGTATCCAAAAGAAGGTTCACAACGTAAATGGACAGCCGGAAACTTCGCCAAGTTTGAAAATGTATTTCATTTCGAAGTTTGTGCATTTGAAGACGGTAATTCACGATACCGACAAACAGCAGTTAGTTTAAATACGATGTTACACTTGGAGGAAAGGTGAAGCATACCAGCTTTAATAAATGAGTCTAAGTTATTTGTGGAAACTAAAAAAGCAGGGCGAAGGGGAAAAAATGGACTGGAGAAGAGTAAAAAAGGATGAGAAAGTAGTGTACTGACAAAATTTTTGAAGATACATACCAAATTCATATGTAATTGGATCACAGGAGAGTAAAATGGAGTAACGAGAATTTTTTTTTTTTGCTATGACCATACTTTGTAATTGATAAATTCAATCCACATCGTTAAATTTTTCAACCCATTTCATTCATTTTATTTTCAAATAATTAGAGTTAAATGTAAACATTTTCTGACATTTGTATGGGTTAATAAAAGATGTGACGGGTGTTTCTACCATCTTTAAAATCGAATTATTTTAAAGATGCAAAAAGGATCGGCATATATTTACCAATAGCGCTACCTGCAATACTTTACGCGTGTTATAAAATTAAAAAGTCATTTGGTACTATTTTGCTATCGCAAAAATAATACTCAATTTTATTTATAATTTAACTGTGAATCCTTAAAAGTATGATATAAAAAAAAGCCTTAAGAGAAAAATAAGAACAATTTTGTTGCTTACAGAAACCAACAGAAATCTTACCAAAGTTTAAAAGGAGAAGAAAGTTTTCTTTCCTAGCTTTAAAAATATATATATATATACTAGCTGACCCGGCCACGCGTTGCTGTGGTTAAGGTATGGGTTGAATGAATGAAGTGAAAAGGGGGCGCTCCCAAGGCAGCGCAAGCACTGCGACCATAGGTCTATTGTACTATCCCCATTAGAACCCTACAAGAGCCCAATAGCTGAAATGAACTTAAGCAGATGTCTAACAGGAATGCTAGACAGTTCATAGGGATCTAAACAATGGTACCCCAAATGTTCAAACCTGTAAGCAGAATAAAAATCACATTCACACAGAACATGACCAGAACTTTCATCTGCCTCAAGGCAACCTCTACAAGCTGGGTCATCAGTGATACCCAACAGGTTTAGGTGTCTATTAAGAGTACAGTGTCCAGTGAGAAGTCCAATAGACATCTTAATCTCTTTTCTGCTCAAACTAAGTAGCTCCCTGGACCTCAGCCAGGGTTGACGTTGGTTGAGAGCTTTAGCTTGCCTCTGTGAGTCAGACTGAAGCCACCTGGCATATGAGTCATTCATAAGCAGGTTTCTTATAGTATTCCTGACTTTGTTATAGGGCAACCCAATAGCAGGTTCAGGACCTACGAAAGGCATGTTGGAGCCCAATTTGGCAAGCTGATCAGCAGCTTCGTTTCCATCAATGTTACGGTGGCCAGGGACCCAGTAGAGTGTAACCTTATTCTTGCTGGCGAGCCTTGCCAGTGCATTGTGGCATTCCCAAACTGACTTGGTGGTAAAGCAGTAGCTATTGAGGGCTTTTAAGGCGGCTTGACTATCAGAGAAGATTTTTAAAACCTTACCAGTTAAGTCGCGTTCAAGGCAATTGGTTACACATGCCAGGATAGCAAGAACTTCAGCCTGGTAAACAGTAGCAAGCTTCCCAAGCGAAAAGTAAAGCTTTGTTTTGCTGCTGCTGCAAAAAGCACCAGAGCCAGTACCGGAAGAGGTCTTAGAGCCGCCAGTGAATCAAATTTCATTGGCATTACCGACAAGCTTCGGAACATCCTTCCATTGTTCTCTGGAAGGAAACACAATGTTATAATTAGCATTGAAACTGATATGTTTTAACAACCAGTCGCTTGGCATCAAAAAGTAGGGATGCTTGACGGCCTCTATACAAAGTTTATCATAAAGAGACGAGTGGCGAGGGGTCTTCCAGAGACCCAGGAGGTTCAGGCGATATGAACAGGTAATCGCTTCCAGTTCCACTTGTTTGTGAAGTGGAAGTAAACCTATAAGAAGTTCTAGGCTTTGAGAGGGAGTAGTTCTCATTGCACTAGTAATTGCAATGGTAGCCATCCTTTGTAGGGTGGTAAGACTGCTCTCAGTAGTTACATTACGGGTCTTACCCCACCAGGCAATGGCCCCATAAGTTATTGTGGGTACAATAACCCTGGTGGAGACCCAATGGGCAATTTTTGGTGAAAACCCCCAATTACTGCCTATTGCGCGCCTGCAGGACCAAAAGATCCTTTTGGCCTTGTCAGTAACAAGCTTGAGGTGCGAATTCCAGTTTAAAGTACTGTCAAAAATCACACCCAAGTACTTGACTTCATTGGAATAGTCAAGGGGAGAGTTAAAGAA
Organism: Uloborus plumipes; assembly: GCA_038373865.1. Taxonomy (NCBI): domain Eukaryota; kingdom Metazoa; phylum Arthropoda; class Arachnida; order Araneae; family Uloboridae; genus Uloborus; species Uloborus plumipes. The sequence continues at coordinate 64,480 of JAXGGA010004055.1, read as the reverse complement.
CTCAATCTTGCAAAGATCCTTCAGCCGTTTTCTAGTGAAGAGAACCAAGTGCGTCTTGCTAGGATTCACAGTGAGGCCCACCTCACTGCACCAGCTTTCAATTGACTTGAGGGCTGTTCTCATAAGGTTGCAGACCGTATCATAGAACTTGCCCCTTATAACCAGAGTTATGTCATCTGCATAGCCTATACAGTGCAGACCCTTTTGACGAAGTCTTTCCAGAAGTTCATCCACAACCAGGCTCCACAGAAGGGGGGAAAGTACACCCCCTTGTGGACATCCCTGGCAGTTTTCCACTAAAAGGGAATCACCCAGCAGGCTTGCTTTTGTCATGCGGGTGGTAAGAAGACTATTAATCCAGGTACAGACCATGGGGTTTATTCCCTTCCGAATGAGGGAATTGCAAATAGTCTCGGTAGAGACTTTATCAAAGGCTCCTTCAATATCGAGGAAAACAGCAAGAGCCAATTCCTTTCCATTAACTGCACTGTCCAGAGCTGTTGTTAGATCGTACAGTGCTGTTTCGGTCGACTTACCGGGTTGGTAAGCATGCTGGCACCTAGAAAGAGGAGTTGTTTTTAGGATGCCATCCCTGATGTACCTATCGATCAATTTCTCCAGGGTTTTAAGGAGAAAAGAAGTAAGGCTGATAGGTCTGAAGGCTTTAGCCTCGTGATAGTTTGGCTTGCCTGGCTTTGGAATGAAGACCACCTTAGAGGTTCTCCAAACACAGGGAACGTAACCGAACACAAGGCAGGATCTATAGATCCTACACAGATGTGGAGTGATGATATCAACACCTTTTTGCAGGAGAGCTGGTACAATGTCATCCGGTCCTGCAGATTTATAAGGCTTGTGTGAATTGATGGCCCATGCAATTCTGTCAGGGGTAACAATATCACCAGCAGTTTTCCATTTTTCCTTATTGCTACATAAGGAATGAAGAGGGATAACCGGATGGTGTCCCTCATCTCTGGCTATGGAGTTAGGGAAGTGTACCTTAAACATCTCTGCCAGGGTGCTACTACCATCTTTGGTATAGGAGCCATCATTCGTTTCGATTGCTCCGAGTTGACAAGTCCTGTCTTTGGAAAGTATTTTCGTGAGCTTGGCCACACGAGAAACGCTGTCTAATAGGCTGCAGAATTTAGTCCACGCATCTTGTTTACTTGTTCTTACAGCCTTGTTGTACTTGGTGAGAGCCTCCTTATAGGCAGGCCAATCACCAGTTTTTTTGGCTTTGTTAAAGAGCCTTCTGCAAAGTTTGCGTAGACCACTAAGATTTTTAGACCACCAAGCGACTCGTCTTGGTAAACTAGTGGACACAGCAGTGCAGTTTTGATGGAAAGCCTGGAGAATAGAATGTTGAAGTGAATCAACAGCTAACTCCAGGTCAAGAAGATTCGTAAGTTTGAATTTCTTACCTGATAGGAGGAGTTTTAGATCCTCTTTATAGGAGTCCCAGGAAGTGCGTCTGGGATTCCTTTTCTCCCGCAGACTGCTTAAAACAGGTCCTGAAAGAGTCATAAAGATTAGTCTGTGGTCAGAGAGGGTAATCCGCTCCGACACATGCCAATCGTTTACACAGTTGAAAGCTCTGTCATTGCAGAAAGTTAAATCAATGACTTCGCATCTATTACGGGTAATAAAAGTTGGTTTATTACCTCTGTTGAGGATATGTAAGTTGTTGCATAGAATATATTCTATTAAATCCTCACCTCTTTTGTTGCAATCACTACTTCCCCACACAACATGGTGTGCGTTAGCATCGCATCCAACAATAAACTTCAGCTTGGCTTCCGCACAGTAGTCAACAAAATTCCTGGCTGAAGTTGCTAAAGGAATTTTCTCCTCATAAGGTAAATAGGCAGACATGAAGCATGCTGATTCACCATTTTCACTATAGACTCTGACGGCGACATTGTCACCATCGAGAAAGTCAGCGAGGCAGAGAGCGTTTAGTCGCTTGTTAACGATCAAACATGCTCTCGGTCTGTTACAGGAGCGGTCAAAGAAGAGGTTTCCGCAATTGCCGAGGCCCAGGATTTTCCCTCGGTTAACCCAAGGTTCCTGCAAAAGGGCAATGTCAATCCTGCCTTCAGCCAAATCTTTGCTCAACAGGGCAGTAGCAGACTGGCAGTGATGGAGATTGAGCTGAAGCAACCTTAAGAATAATGTTAAAAATTAAGAAAAAGATAAAAATAAAAATAGAAAAGAAAAAAATAATAAGAAGATAATAATAGGAAAAAATAAAAAAAGGAAAGTAAAGAAAAAATAAGAAAGAAAGAAACAAAAATATATAAAGAAAAAAATAATAATATAAGACAGACAAACTAAGAAATATAATAAGCAATCGGAATCCCCAAATCACCCCTTAACCTCGCCACCCCCTCACCTCCGTTACTATCCTACAAAACCCACCCCCCCTATCCCCCCCACCCCTACTCGTATCTTAGACTCACCCCTACGGAAAACACTCGCTCTCCTCAGTCCGCCCCATTTCTCCATAAATCACCGACCTCCCCCCCCCCCAGCATTAACCTCCTCACCCCCGACATCCTATCCCCCCCCCGATCCTTATAAAACCAAATTACCCCCCGCCCCCTCGACCGCCCCACCACCATCTCTCAACACACACCCCACTTCCCCCACTTCACCCCTCCGCTCTACCCCCTTCCTCCCACCGACCTTTTCTCCTCCCTGTTTACCTCCAGCTACCCGCACCGCACCACTCCCCCCCTTCCCCCAACGGCCTCGAGCCCACCGACCCCACCATACTCACTCACTGCTCTCCTACACACCCGCTTCACCCCCCCCCATCCCCCCCCCCTTAGCCCTTACCCCCTTCGCCTTCCTGATCACCCCTAAACATCCATCCCCCCCCCTCCTGCCCCACCCCCCCCGCCACCCCCGTCACACACCCCCCCCCACTACAACCCCCCCTCACACCACCTGACCCACCCCAGAACACTCCTCCTCCCCACCCACCCCCCCCCACCCCTCCCGCCTTCCCCGCACCCCCCCCCCCCCCCTCGACAGGCACCCTCTCCCAGTCCCACCTCGTACCTCTGCAGTCTTCCTTTGCCTGTCCACCTTCACCCCACCCCCCGTCCGTCACCCACTGCTTCCACCGCGTCCCCCCGCTCCCAACCCCCCCACCAACTCCCCCCGCGCCCCATCCGCGCTCCGCCCCATTCCCCTCCCCCCGTCCGCACCCACCCCCTCCCTAGAGGCTCCGCCCTCCCATCGTTATCCACCCCCCTTCCACTAACCCCCCATACAGCTCTTCCCTCCCAACCCCCCACCCTCCATTCGCGTCATTGCCCTCCACTCCTCCCCCCCCCCTAAGCCTACCTAACTCCCCACACAATCTCCATCACCCTCCTTCCCCACCCCCCAACCAAATTCCATACCTTCCCACCTCCGTCCCCCCTCTGCACTACTGCCACACTTCACACCCTCCCCCTCCCAACCACCCCCCCGCCGCCCCCCCCGAGACTCACCGGCCCCCATCAATCCCCCCACCCACATAGCCCCCAAACCTCAACCCCTCCCACTCCCCATCTGCACCCCCCCACCCTCCCCACCTTCCCGCTTCTCCCCCCCTCCCAACACTTCCCATCACCTACTATACGCTACCACACCCGCCCCCCTCCATCACTTTTAGCCTCCACCACTAACTCCATGTTCCCCCCTATGCTGGCCCCACCCCCGAACGAGAGTCCGACCGCCACCCCCACTTCGCCCTACCCGTCCCCCTGCCCCCCGTACCGCCTAGTGCTCTCGAGTTCTGCCAAAGGCGCTCACTCACCGCACTCGAACCACTTATGAGTACCTCACCACCTGGCTGTTCGTTGCACCCGCCGGTGAAACATATCTCAGCTTTCACCACCCCCCCTGTAGCAAGCATTACCTACTCCGCGCCACACGACCGCCGGGCTAGCACATCAGCCTGCGGTTGTTTGTCCTCAGACTCCAATGAAGCATCGGAGTCCTTGGACGGAGCAGTGGAGGTACAAGACGTACGTTGAGTGTTAGGATCGTGCAAGATCTTGCAAAGACCTTTGCCAAAAGCCCCAACAAACAATTCCAGGTTGGACTTCTTGATGTACTCGGCTGAACCAGAGTCCACCTCGAAAATCCACCTGACATACGCTTGTTCCCCAACAACCGTCTTATCTCTTGCCCTCCAACCACTGGTCGTGAGGCCCGGGTTCAATCGGGCAAGACGTTTCAGGATGGCCTCCGAGTTCAAGGTGTAGATGTCCCTTGTCTTGAAGGCAATCTTCACCGGCTTCGGAAGTTCGTTATATGGCCGCACGAGGAGTTCAGACTCTCCCAACATGCGACCTTTGTAGTTGCTCTGCAACCAGCTTGCAGAGTAGTCATTGGTGCAATGGATAACCAGTGCACCATTTAGTAGACTAGCAGCTGCAAACTGCGGAGCTTTCTCGTCTATGGGGAGATCGTCGATGACAGTGTCGATCTCCCGTTGAATGTTGAGGACATCTCCTGAAGAGAGTAATCTCTCAGGATATTCCTTTGGTATTATGGCCAATTTGATGCCAGAAGTGGCCTGGCTGTAGGAAACTCTGGGCCTTTTAGCCTGAGCCACGTTAGAGGGAGAAGGGGTAGACCCTTCTGATAGGACCCTCTTTGCAGTGGGGGTGCTTTGAGGCTCCAGACCCTTGCTCTGCTGGAACTTGATGGCCCGTTTCTGGTTCCTGCGTTCCCTGCTGTTCAAATGCCGGGAGGTACCGGATGGGCCAGGTACCGCAGGATCGTTGATTTCCTTTGCAGGATTCATCATGGTTTTGATTGATTTGTCATCTGACTCCTTTTCAGGAGCAGAGACGCTTTTGGAGTGGGCTGGCGACGTCCGGATTTCTCCAGACGCGTCAGCCGTTTGTTTGGGGCGGTTTTCACCGCTTGGGTTTTTGTTTTGGTTTTTTCGTTTGCCCATTGGGGGTAAACTGAGGGTAAGTAAACTGTCACCACCTGAATTGATCCTCTCTACAGGCAGAAGGCTAAAATACAACGTGGTTCGCCAGGCCACGAGGTTAGCAGCGACCTTTAACCCCGGTCGCTATATGATCATGTCATATTCTCATCGGCACGGTTCCTTACGCCTTGGATTTAGGTTGCCGTTCCCGGCGGATAGGACAAAAGAGCCCTAAACCGCCAGTATGCCATGGACATTTAGGCACCCTCCTCTTTTTTCCGGGCTTGGGACCGGCATAGGGACGAGACAAGCTCCATCCTATGGCAGAGTTTAAGGTATGGGTTAAACTATAATGTTTCAATAGAAACGAAAAACTTTATTACCGTTATAGAGATCAACTTTATATAAATATGAATTTGAGGTCAAAATATGAAAACAATCGAACAAAAATTTCCTAAGTTTGCTAGAAACAAAAAAATCAACAAAAAATGTAGTATTTTAGTACTTAGAAATATTATAGTCAAGCTTGTAACAATTGAGTTAATTAAAAATTTGCTAATTGCTATTGTAACATTTTATTTTTTAATGTAACATTTAATTTTTTAATAATGTAGGTAGGGTAGATAATTAACCAATATTATTTGTTATTTTTTGAATTATAAGCATTTTTAATTTCAGTTTAACTCAACACTAATCGATGCACAATACTCTTTGTTAATCTGTCTCTTGTAAACAAAAATAGATTGGACGGTTTTCCCACACGGGAGCAAGCGACCTATAGTTGCCCATGGGAAAAACATGGATTTTCTAAATCTAAACCGCAAATTGACATTGTTTGTCCTTGGGACTTATTTATGGACATGGCGAAAGCTAAACGAATGGGAAACTGTAGCCTTTTGAAGGGTATTGAAGATTCTGACGGTGTCATTGGGATACGTGGCAGCAGAACTACTTCATCTTTAAACTTGCCAGTCAAAATGATTGCCTCAATAATGTTCCCGGTGATTTTTTTGATAACTAAACGCGTACCATTGTATAATCTCGGTGGATTTAAATTACGTAGAAAAACTATGGGTGAACCAATTTTTAACCGCAGATTATGTGGTGGCATTCCGGGTATGTTTAAAGAATTTTGGCCAAGAATACAGAAAAGCTGGTAGCTAAATAGATAATTTGCAATAAAAAATATATTGCGGTCCTAAATTGAGATAAAAACTATCCTATCATTTAAGTTGGACCAAACTGAAACTGCGTGTAAAATTTGGTTAAAATCGGTTCAGTAGCTGAGGAGTCCATTGGCCACAAACACAGGGACACGTAATTTTTATATAGTAAGATAAGAAAGATTATAACCTGTTTACTGCGCACCAGAAGCTGCCAGAACGTGTGCTTTATGTCGCTCAGCCATGGAGGTGTCAAAAAAGGCTTAGTAAAAAGGCTTAGCCAAGAACACAGAAAAGCTGGTAGCTAAATACATATTTTGCAATAAAAAATATATTGCGGTCCTAAATTGAGATAAAAACTATCCTATCATTTAAGTTGTACCAAACTGAAATTGCGTGTAAAATTTGGTTAAAATCGGTTCAGTAGCTGAGGAGTCCATTGTCCACAAACACAGGGACACGTAATTTTTATATATTAAGATAAGAAAGATTATTACCTGTTTACTGCGCTTCATACGCTGCTAGAACGTGTGCTTTATGTCGCTCAGCCATGGAGGTGTCAAAAAAGGCTTAGTAAAAAGGCTTAGCCAAGAATACAGAAAAGCTGGTTGCTAAATACATAATTTGCAATAAAAAATATATTGCGGTCCTAAATTGAGATAAAAACTATCCTATCATTTAAGTTGGACCACCAAACTGAAACTGCGTGTAAAATTTGGTTAAAATCGGTTCAGTAGCTGAGGAGTCCATTGGCCACAAACACAGGGACACGTAATTTTTATACATATAGTAATATATTTTTCGAAATGAAACATTTTCAAAAGAACGTTGCAGTACCTCAATTTGTACAGTATTTTTATAATTAACCGAGTTTTAACTCCTTGAAAACTAAGAAAAGAAAAGCTGACTATTTTTTTTAACAGCTAAAACATTTCATTTGACTCATTTTTACCCATTAATGCCTAGCGTCCCTTTTTAGGGACGGTCCAAAAAAGGATCTGAATTTCCCCAAAATGAACATTTCAAACAAATAATAGTGTTCATTTAGTACCTTGGTATTGTTTCAATTCGTTATTAACAGATTGCAGCACAAAATCGTTGTAAAGTGTGTTCTGTAGCAGTTTCAATATGATCTTTATCAAAAATTACATCGTTCACAATCTCAAGAAAAAAAGCTAAGTTTTCAAAGTTATTCCCAGCTTCCCAGTTTATGTTAATTGCTGATTTTATTTCTTCTTATAAAATGTCTTTTTAAATATTATATCGTAGGCAGAAAAAAAATTAGTAAAAAAAATATATACCCTCTGGGGTTTATCGTAACTTTTAAGGGACGATTTTTCTTTCCTTAATAAAAAAAATATTTTTTATATAATATTTGTTTATTATTTTCCCTGTCCATTAAACACTGTTTGTAACCAGTATACAAAATATCTTTGGAAAAAAATGTCAGGCATTAATGGGTTAATCCTTGAAGTTTGGATTGCTGCAAAAACAAAACATTTATTAATGGAAAAAGAACGAAACAAATAAGAGATATAAAAACGTAACCAGGGAAACAGCATGAAAAATTGATTTCCGTTGATAAAATAATTCATTTCATCTTTATTTTCAAATTTTATTCTCGAGCTTACTTATTTAAAATCATTTGGCTTGATGAAGGTAAGCCTTGTATTCCGGGATTCTATAAACAATTATTACACCTCTTCTAACGCTCATAGAAACTTCGAGCTCATATCATTTTTGGCAGAAAATTTTATGCTTTCGAATGACATAAGAATTGAAAATGTGTATGGAATATTTCTTCCATATGTTATCGTTGAAAATGAGATAAGAATTAGAATAGAAAAAGAATGAAATAGAATTTTCGAAAAAACGCTTCGTAGTGCACACCTCCATGCTACAAACTAATTTTCTACCAAATTTTATGAAAATCAATCGAACGGTTTTGCTTTACGCGGGTCACAAACAGACCCACCTTCAGCTTTATTATTAGTAGAGAAGAGACCTCACATACTGATCCCCATCTGCACAAACTTCAAAATAACATAACATTGCGGACTTGGTACATTTGTCAAAGATCCATGCATCTTATGAGTTTTTTTAGGGGGGAGGGTCATTGTCGGAATTTAATTTGCTTAATGAAAAATGGCAACAATAAATTCCCTTATGAATTGAAACATTTAAATTTATCTTTGATACTCTTTAAAGATAATAAAATCATTTCTTCCTCTTTATGAAAGTTAAATTGCTACCACATTCCACAATAGAAAGTTAAATCACTGTACAGTTACACTTTTGAACTTAAAATACAGAAAAAGGGCCAAAACTGAAGAAAAATGCAATTCAATAAACAATATTAATAAGCTATCAAGTCGATTCCTACCCGTAAATTTATCAGAGCTATCTTATTCAATACATAGGTTTCGAATCCCCGTACATCAATCTATTTTGGAGATACTGCATATATTGCTTATCAGAAAAAAATCTTTGAGGCAGTGGGAGAAAATGATAAATAGTGCAACAAGAGAAATTATTTGTTTGGATGGTTAATGATCGGCTTGTGTTATCTGCCAGCCGTTACATCTGCAACCTCCGTGTGTTTCATGCTTCTCTATGCATTTGATAGCTGTATGTGTGCTGTAGATAGCATTGCTTTCTTCTTAAATCATATCACCTTCCTTTGACGATATATCTCACTTTCAGTAACGTAACAAAGATGCACTAGTTTTCTTTCTTTACTTTTTTGATGATAAGTAACTGTATTGTTTGAATATCCTATTCCATTTGAAGTTGAGCACTGTAACTCTTTTTTTATTTAAAAAAATAGATTGGGTAATTGTGCCAATTTATTGAAAATTCCTTTCTCCAATCTTTAGCACGAAACACTGACTGAAATATATCTGCAAAAAATTAAACTTTCAAGAGTTAAATTGAAAGTTTTAATAAGGGGCCATTCCATAGTGACTAACATAAAATTCAAAGCTGATTTTGTAACTGTTTTTAGTAGTAACTTAAAGGATAAAAAATATTTTTTAGTTATGCTGCTGGATTTACAATGTACATGGCATCTATATATCTGCTAAGAATTTAAAACAAAATTACTGACAGTAGATATATTTTCAACCAAAATAGCAGCGTGACTAACGTAACATTTTTGCAACCCTGAAAATTAATGCTCATGTTAAGCAAGTGTTAAAAATTGAATGATATATTTGAAAAATGTGTAAAGTTGGCTTTTAAAAACATAAAACACATTTATTGAATCTTAATTTTTTTTAGTCTTAAGTGTCACTTTTGCTCAAGATGGCGTGTGACTAACGTAACGTGACTAACGTAACCATCGAATAACAAGCAGTCAACACACTACAAACTATTTATTATGGCTAATCTCAGTGATAATTACAATACTTTTTCAATTTTTTAAAACTTCTTACGTTGTATGATTTTTATTTAATTATTTATATTTTTTAATTTATTGATACTTTTTTCACTTCGGTATTTTTTTTTCCTTCGGCTGAAGTTGACATTTCTATGGAATGACCCTAAACTCCTATCCAGACTGTCGACAAAGTATTAAGTTGAACTTGGGGGGTTATGTGAGATACATATATACAATACATACATGCCGAGACATGCATATACGCCCATACATACAGACCGTCACGGGGAAACTAGTAGTAATTAACACGGGGATGGCCAAAATGGATTTTTGGAATGTCCACGCGTTTGCAGGTACGTACGTGTGCACATGAGAACAGGCAGAAAAGTACTACTCAACATTCATTCGGGGGTGAGTAATTGGAAATTTAGGCCAAAATTTGAGCGGAAATGTTTTCATGACTACAACTATTTTTTACTCCCTTTACTGCTTTAAAAGAAGTAAAAAATAGTTGTGTCAAAGTCAGTTGCAGGGCTAACGAGAGGTCATGGCAGCATAATCGGAAACTAGGGTCTAAGACCTGGGAGTGTGGGGGGGGGGGAGCTTGGCTCCGGAGCGGAATGATTTAAATTATAAGTTTTAAGTTTTCTTAAAGTTGAGAGAGGTCCAGCGACCAAACAAACAAGGAGACTGCCTTTGCTCCCGTTTTCTTTCCAATTTGTTAAAAAAGCAAACTATTTTCAAACCCTTATTCTAACATAGTTTGATCATGCTATGATCATACTGATTTAATTCGCTTCCTCACGTGTGTCATTTGTTTTACATTCAATTATTCAAAACTTCATTACATGTAGGTTATTCTAAGCAACCAAAAAACACATTGCTTTGAAAACGAAACAACCGAATATTGAATGTGAATAAACAATGAATTATTTCTTCTGATGAATGTGTTTCCAAAACGAATTGATGAGTTCGTTTCCCATCAGGGTTTTTCATAACCAGTCAAAAATGGAATCGTCATTTTTTTTTTTTTCAAAATGATTCTTTAATGTAATAATATATGTGTAGAATCATCAATAATAAAATATATTTTCTTCGTGCTTCACAAAAAGCGCCTGTTAATAAATTTTTACGTAAAATCAAATATTATGATTCGATTGAAAGCAATTGAAAATAAATATCCGGCATTTTTCAAATGATATAGTCTGCTCTAAGGATAGGTGCAATTCATATATTTTTTAAAGTTTTATTGAAAAAGTTTTATGAACTTTGAGAATTTATTACAATAACATTCTTTTCCAGACATAATTATGTTTCAAGCTTCAAGCAAAAAGTAGAAGAGATTTTTCTTGTTTTCACCTTTTAGTTAATTTATTTATTAAAAAAAAACACAAGTTGCATTTAGAAATATTTTTAATCTGTTTTCCAGTCTAAATGGTCTCAATGTTGCAAGCACTTTACTGCACGATTGCTGCACTTCCCATTTCCTACGAATTCGGTGTTTTTGAGCCTTCAACCAAAAGTGCCCACACCTGTAAGCACACCTTATAAAACGCTAAATCTATTGACATTAAAAAAACAGCTCCGCTGCAATGATCTCGAAATCATAAGAATTTTTTTGCTGCTATTATAATCTCTTCTAATGGAAATTCTTTATTCATTAATTAAGGAAGATTGGGATAGCTTAGTTTCAAAATGAAAGCGCCCGACGTTCAATTGAAATAAGAATGTAAAAATATACTTTTGATAGTGTAAAAATGTTCTTCCATTAATTAACTAGATCTTAACACAATTGCTTCGCATAATACACAGATACGGTGACTGACCCTCCCCCCCCCCCCTGAGCTCTTGTTTTCCCCCTCCTCCCTATTTGCCCTCTCTCTTTTTTTTTTTCTCCCTCGATGAGAAAGCATTATTCCTTGCTCATCAACTCCCTGCGGTTTTTAATAGACTCAACGTGTTCCCATAATTTCACATGGCCATCATTATCGGCACGAGGCTTAATTAAAATTTGAAATCCTTAAAAAAGGTTTTGAATTATACTCACACAAAAACACTTCCTTTCAAATGAAGTGTACGTCTATAATGTTGCGAAATACAGCTAGATATTCCTTTTGTCAAATTTTAATTATTTCTAACAGAATGCAAGTAATTCCGTATTGTATCATTAATGAACTTGATAAATTAAAAAAAGTATTCATGATAACTAATGGGAAATAAAACTTGGAAAACAAAACAGGTAAAACAAACCATTAAAATGTGATATCTTTCTCCCAAAGACATTTTCACCAAAATTCAAATAATAAAAACACACGAGAACAAGGCAGCTGTGGGCCTCTGTGAGAAAAATTATTAATTCGGTCTAGCCGCTATGATGTTCATATAAAATTAATATGTATCCTTATCGAAGAGTATAATTAATATCCTGATGAACAAAGAAGTTTGTTTCTTTTTTCCTTCATTTTCTTAATGAAGGAATTTAAAGACATTCTTGGAATGAATAATTATGAAAAATTAATTGAAGAAATGCAATGAACAATAAGTATTTCAAGGTTTTTTTCATTAAGGTTTTGTATAAAAGCCTCACGTTTAAGAAAGGTATTTTTATAAATAATTCATTAGTTTTTAACTGTTTAAATTTAATACACCCACATTGAATTGTACAAATAGTGCCGTTTAATGCATCACGTTAAATCTTTTAAATTAATTATTTAAGATATTCCTTACTTGTTCTTATAGTACATTTAATGAAAAATTTAAACTTGTTTGACCTAACTTTATATGTGTACTTCAAAGTACTTTCTAGAATCAGATAAAAAGCGCCAGAGTAAGAAATGTTCGTGCCAATATCCAAATCTAGTGACGATTAACTTGTCGAAATTGCAAATTTAAGAACTAGTGCAAAAATTTAGATATTTTTCTGCTTTGGAGTAAGGGTCGTAAAAATAACACTGAAGTTATGTGACAAATTGGCGACCACTTATCAAAACATCAAAACATAACTTTTATGTCGCCAATTTATAATTCCAAGTTGCCTGAAAATGCGGAACTAAAATGAGATGTCAAACCTAGTGTCAATTTGATGATATTTATCGAGTTCATTTGTGAAACAAATTTGTTTCAAACTTAAAGATATATAACAAAGGATATCCAAAAAAAAACTTCAAAATATATCGCCGAGTAATCGTTTATTTATTCCTTTATTGAAAACATCAGTCCCCAAACAGAAAAATATCATAATTTATTTTTAAATCATCACTAAAACGATGAAACATTTTAACTGTATTTGAGTCTATTAATGAGTCTATTAATTGAGCTACTTTTAAAGGCGAACATGTGATATAGTTGTCTTTATGGTGTGACAATGATGTATTAACATGTGATATGGATGACTTTATTTTTTCATGCAGTGACAAGCTCAAAACCTATGAAACGTTAGCCTTGTATTTTCTAAAATAAATACCGTAACAAACATCACAAATCCCTCTTCTTGTAGTATTATAAGGAAAACTACAAATAGACATTTTTCTGCCTTTCAGCCTATCTGAAACATTCACCGTGCTACAGAAACGTTTCATTGTCGGAACAGAAGTGTGCTCCACTTTACCGTCATCTGGTTCAAATATCGGAAAATGTTGACGAAAAGAGAAGTGTTGACGATGGTCTTCGGGAATCATGTTGGTAAGTTTGCCTTTCAATCGAACATATTTAAAGCCTATCTCACCCCCCCCCCCCCTCTTCCCAGGGTAATGTAACAACTAGCTCACCTGCACGAAGCATTTACACGGTAAGTCGTCGGAAATACTGGACTAACTTAATGAAGGACTAATTTAGAAAATGGCTTGAAAATGCATGTATTTCATACACTGCAAAAAATAAAATGATGTTTTTAAAGTATAATGCAGCTAATTTTATAGCAATAAACTGTGAAACTAATTTTAACGGTAATAAACTGAAATTGCTTATTTTACAGTAATAAACTATAAATTGCTAATTTCACAATTACTAATGTGCATTTTACAGTTTCAAACTGGAACCTTGGCTTCCAGCATTATACTGTTGTTTTTACAGTATAATACAGCTAATTTTATTGTAGTAAACTGTAAAATTGCTAATTTTACAGTACTGAACACTAAAATTTCTAATTTTACGGTTTATTACTGTGCATTTTACAGTTTTAAACTAAAACCTCTGCTTCCAGTCACTAAATTTGGCGATTCTTCTTAAAAATGACAGTAGACCTAATAATTGATAACGAGGATAAGCGGGCAGAATATATGCGTCCGGAAACATGTTTAACAATATTCTTACGATTACTACTTATTTAAACTTTTTTTCCATTATGGTACTATCTTTTGGTTTCCTAGTAAGACTAATGGTTGCGAGAACATAGGGAATTTGTAGGTAAAACGGGGACGAGCTGTATAAAAACTGCGCTTCTTCTTATTTATTTTTCCCCCTAAAAACAAGTTCATCCCGTTCCCTTGTTAGTAACAGTAAAATTGTTTGTAATTGTCTACATTTTTCCTTTTTTACCGCATGATGGAGTAAAAATAAACTTTGGTCATGTCAGATAACTAAGACTCGAATCTGAGAAACATTTCTCGACAGAAAAACTGGACGTAAGAAAAGAAAACTTCAGAAATGCGCAGAGGGAGGGGAGATTTTTTTGCTCTACCCTTGGATATGGATAGTTTGAAAATATGCATTTTCCCTTTTCTTACAATAATATAATGCTTGTATTTTTTTAAAGAATCGATAAGTTTGCGAATTGTTTTCTTTACCGAAATCATGGTATATGCTTTTTTTACGCAAATTGCATTTCAAGCTAAGATATTTTTTTGCTCACATATTTTTTCATTCATATTATGCTTGTTAGTCTAGCATAACAGTGAGTGGTTACGCTAATTATATAGATAGATATACTATAGAAAAGGATGATTATGATTTCTGCAGTTCAATAGTATAAAATGCAATTAAAGCTTTTTTTTGTTGTTTTGTTTGAAATCATTTAAAGAAAATTGAAAGATGAGGAAATTTTAAACTAATAAATAAAATTGAACTTTTATTGTTAGTCTTATCTTATGCTTTAAAACTCTATTGACATTTAATCTCTACTTTAAATATAGCAATTTTTTTTTTCTTTCGTGATACTTTCTTTTTTAATTCTGAATAGACTTCTGTATTTTGTTTAAATTGTGTTTGAATACTGTAGAAATAGAATCTAAAAAAAAAAATAATTGTTACTCATTTTAATTGAATAGTCTTTACATGGATAGCAACAAATAAGAAAAATCTTATAGTTAGAAATAACAATTTTTGGGTGAGAGGGAGGCAAGTTACCCCATTATTTTTTTTCCTTTAAAACTCGATCTAAAAGCTTCACGCGGTCAAAAATACAGAAAACTTTTATGATAAATATTACTGTAAAGTGTAGTACTTGCAGTACATAAAATTTTTACAGTAAATTGTTACTAAGAAAACTAAACGATTACAACGGCAGTTGATGCAACAAGTGACTTCTCTGCGAAGACCTCCTTTCTGCTCCTCCTTTCACCTCCTTTCTGCTCCCTGATGCCTTCTACTAGGTATGAAGGATAGCAAAACCAGTCTACGAATCTCGGTCCCGAGTTTTATCCTTGCCGCTCCCATCTCGCGCTTTTCATCTCTCGTTTTTTCGTTCGTTCGTTCGTTCGTTTTTGGGCTATATGCCCAGGTTTTTTGATGAGGACTACAATCTAGTGTTTCGCCTCCGTTACATATGATTTTTATTACATATATCTTGTACAGACAATGTATGAAAGAGTTACATCACAAAGGAAGGAGAGTACATCCGGAGCAAGGGTGGGAGTCGAACCCACCGTCTCAGAGTTATCGGCTACACGCCTTAGACCGCTCGGCCACTGAGACCCCTCTCGTTTTTTCGACCTTAAAATTTTACAGTAACATAGGATTTCACGGTAAAAGTTACTTCACTTCACACTTCATGCACTCCAGGGTCACCCGTACCTACCACAACTCGCAGTTTAATCGTCAGGGGGTACCCGAAGAGCGCTCTGTTCTTTTGATCCAGACCAAACCCCTGGTCCAGTACCCCCAGAGGTATCGTTTCATTTGGAGGACTTCGTGACCACGACATTTATTTAACGTTTCCCAGCCACCATTAATGATGACGGTGGATCTTTGATAGGCTGAGATCGAACTCGAGACCCTCCGGTTACGAGTCCGACGCCTTATCGATCGGAGTACCACGGTGGCCGTGGTGGTGGGATCGGTAAAAAGTTCTTAGCAGCAGGGAGGGATGCCGGTAACTTTTACCGTAAGATTTGATGAAAATTTTTAACATTGTAGGGAATGTGTGTAAGGGCGCAGTTTCAAAGTTTTCCCCTGCTAGGAAAAGCTGAAGATCTCTGACACAACACGACAGGCAAACTACACCCTGAGTAACGAGTGCTGACGTAGCTAAGTAAAATTAATTTCCCACTCTCCGCACTTTTCCCTTGATGGCTGTCATAGTTACGGCGCTATGAACTTTTCCCCCACTTAGCCTTTGCAACAACGGTTAAATGCAAACGGTTAAAATTGCTTTGTGCGCAAACTATTATTCTATTGAAAAATCAACGTTAATAAAGCAGAACTTTTTCTTAGAAATTTTTGCTTTGTTTATGTATGACTAGATTTGTTAAGAAGCGTTGAGAAATAACTGAGACATAAGGATATAAATAAAAGCGTAAGCCTAATTCGATAAACATAATATAAATAAAATGCCTCAACAGCAGGGCATAGAAAAAGTGTGGAGCTGTTTTCTTCCGTACGTTTCCTATGGAGACGACGCAACATTTCTAATTTTGATACGCCTGTTTTCAAGTAACAGAGTATAATCAACGCTTCCTAAATACTAAATACATACTACATTTTCTTCGCTACGATCGACATTGATTCCACTTTGAGCGCCGCCTTGCGGCAATACAATGATGCCGTTGTTATGGTGATAAATCCAAACAATATTCGAATCAAATTTTTCGATTGATTGATTTTTAAATTTAAATTTAGAAATGAACAAATCGTAAATTTCTCTTTCTCGAAGAGCTCCGGTAGATGGCAGTGCTTTGTGAACTAAGAACGAAAATTTGATCTGTGCTATAAACCAGAAAGCAGCAGGCGTTTAGTGTTTTATTTTATTCAGAAGCCATCTGCTTCGACATACATGAGGACTGCGTACCATGCGCCTTGCTTCCTGACAAACACAGAACAGATTTTATGGTACAGAGAGGTTGAAATAACAGCCATGGGTAAGGCGGGACTCGAACCCGCGACCTCTTGCTTACGAGGAGAATACTCAACCTCTAGGTCAACGAGCCCCCCCCCCCCCCCAGGCATTTAGTATTTAGGAGGTGTTAGTATAATTAACGAACGCTTGTCGAAATAATTCTTTCTTTCCTTCCAGTGCTTTCAATGAATTTGTTCACTGCAAGTACGTGCACGTGACGCGGGACTGCGGTCAGGACGCAACCGCTTTCCTGCAACAGCACCTGGACAGAATTTCCAGTCCCCTGATCCACGAGCACTGCGCTCACTACACGTATCCGGCCGACTCGTGCTCCGCGTCATCAGCCTGCAACCCCTTCACAGCACTCTGTCCTCTCACCTCCTCCGCGATACTGGGTGCTTTGCTATTCGCGGTATCGTACTGGCTGAAGGAGCGGTGAGAGGAAGACTGAATATAGACTGACTATTTTCTATTTTTGCAACTTTTTCGAGTCGAGGGCTACTCACATTACGACCGTTCCGTCTGAACGAAGTGGTTTTTCGGACGAGACGGACGGAGGTGAGAAGTTTCGAGCGTTCGCACTAGCACGGTCACGTGAAGGTATTCCTCTCCAAATCATAAAGAGAGAGCTCCTGGCGAGAGCCAATGAAGTCGCTACCAAAAAACCGGACGGCTATCAGCGCTGACGACATCCAGCATTCTAGAACGGTGACGGAAGCCGATGATTCGGCTTGCTGTCATGGCAACGGATTTCAAAATCAGTTTCTCAGCGAAAAATTCGGCTCGGACGGTCGGATCGGTCGTAGCGTGAATAGCGCTTTAAAGAGGAGATTTCTTACGCATCGGATGATATTCTACGGGGAATGCTTTTGTCAAACTGCAATGTATGATGTATGATGATTTCAAACTCAATGTAATTCCACAAATTGAAATTACGTTTTGAGTAAAACGTGAAGTGCATCACTTGTATTTACTCTACTGATCTGCCATTATAATTTAAAAGGCGCTAATCAAAATTTTGCTGAAGTTCATTTTTACATATTTTTTTGCTGTTTGCTCAAAGATATAGCTAATGAAGAAATTTAATATTTTGGAGCTAAAACATTTTTTAAATATACTGTCGGCCCCGCATAATCGAGTAACGGATAAACGAATATCCCGCTTTTTCGTATAAAACATCCCGGAACCGAATATTTCCCCATGCCATAGACACAATATTATAGATTTAAGCTTAACCCAATAATATTTCTTGGAACCGATATTATACTTTTAGTCGGGGCCGACAGTATTACCATTTACAAAAGTTAAAAATGTATGTCTTCTGTTTTTCCTAACCTTTTTTTTCCCTTTGAGATATTCGTAGATCTTTCTTACTTATAACGGCAGTGATAGGCTGTTTCATATCACTGAATTAGTATGTGGCTAACCAGAATGCTATGTACCCCGCAATAAATTGACTCCCCTATTTTCGGTTTCTATTGAACCAGAAAAGTAACGAGTAGTTTTTCTACATTCGTAACAACCCTCTGAAATACCACGTGTCAGTAGCGTAGCCAAGACCTGACTCCGGGAAAGACCATCCATGGGGTCTAGACCTTCACGAGAATATTTTAAAACAAAAACATATTTTTTTTTTTTTTTTTTTTTCACACATGATTTTCTTACTCGTAAGTAGAAAATTTGATTTTGAGTACCAACAATATTTCTTCCCTCCTTATAATGCATGACTGGAAAGCTGAATTTGAAAGCACACTTTTTTCCTTCTTTAATGAATAAAAAATGAAATTATATTATTTCACAATAAATAGATATTTTTTCAAAATACACATTCCGTTTTGTTCCTGATATAAAGCCATTTCAAAGCCAAATCATGATCTGTGACTCATTAGTAAAAAGAAGGTTGATGTAAAAGCGTTTTAAAAACCGGAACTATTAGTTTTTCAGAGGATTTGAGGGAAAATCAGATTTTAGGACATTTTTGTTATTATGCTCACTCTCTTTCAACTTTCTATGTATGTATATAACTTTATATATTATGCTACTTCTGAAACGAAACCCTTTCTACGCCACTTCATCAATGCAACGGGTCTGATTTTCAACCGAAATGGTATTTGTACATTTTCGCAAGCGTTAATCCTTAATGCATACTCTCAATCGCAAAAATTGTCGAAAAAGAGCTGAGTTAGGGATTTCGAAAGGGAATATAGTTGAAGTTAAATGCAAAAAAGGTAGTGAAAAATACGAAATCTAATGTTTTATGTTTTTAAAATGTTTGTAAAATTCCGTTGTGAAACGATACTTTTAAATTTTGCTGATCTAATGACCAGTAACATATGAGTCCCTTAGGTTAAAAACCATTTTATGAATTATCGAATGCAAATGATTTGTGAATTATATTTTGTATATTATTGAAAAATCAATGTATACATCGCGAATGAAATGGATCTATAAAAAAAATCGCATTCATAATCTGATGCTACGACTTTTATTCAAGATAAATTTTTGGTTCAAGAATTCGTGTCAGTAATGTTATTAATTATCCAACTGTTTCTAAGTTGAATAAAAAACTAACCAAATTTTGGAAACTTGTTGTAGTTTTGCGTGACTAATGACCGATGTAATAGACACATCTTTCCTATTCATTTACACCGAATCTACGAAACCTATTTTCACAAAATTTGACATAGAGAAGACCGGGACACAACGGACTTAGGGGAACAATGGAGCGCCCACGTTTGTCTAATAATAACCAACTCCTTTTGTTCATATGGAGACTCATAGATGATATTGTATGTTCACGATGAAAAGGTCCCGCCTTCACAAGTGCAGAGTTCATTTTAGAGCGAGATGTACGGGGAATTCATACACGTGAAGGTAGACATCCTTTACCGTGGCACGCATATAAATGAGCAGAAAAGTCTCAGTGTCCTTTATGCCACTTGCTTCGTACGCCTGTTTTTACTTTCGTTACTCTTATTTTGTTAATCAAAAACATTTCAATTTTTCAACAAAAAAAAATTTATAATTTGCTAATTTAACTGACAAATGCAATGATCATAGGCCTTCTTCCAAAAACAGAGCTACTGTCCGCCCTTGAAAACTGCGCCTAGCACTCGCGAATAGTTCCATTTAAAAAGAGTAGACGGGTTGTGGGTGATAATTTTCCGAAGTTTTCAATTTAAAACTTGCATTTGCTATATCTTTTTGACATATTCAACTAAACTATGTATTTGAAAGTAACATCGTTCCACTTGTTTGATACGGCTCAAAATGCTTTTTATTATTCTTCTCCTTATTGTTATCTTACCTGACACCCCTATTTTGGTAATAGAGAATAACTGACGCATGCGTAAATGCGCGGAAGGTTTTACCTAGGAAGATCGGACATTATAGAATTGTCCGATATCACGTGACAAAGGCGGTGCCAAGTATCTTCTCCTGGTAAATAAACAGTAGCATTGTTCCAATTGCACGCAGAGAAAAAAAAATCGAGGAAGAAGTTAAGGTATCTATTTGTGGGGGGGGGGGGGGGACTAAATTTTTGGAACTAATGAAAGCAATTTTCCTATCTTGAAGTTATTTTAATATTATGAAGACTGAAATAGATAAATACTAAATGTAAGTACTGAACAGTTGTTTTTACAAGGTATGGTATTGTTATTTTTCAATTTCTAAAAGTTAATTGCATATTTATAGTCCATGTATAATTGTTGCATTTTTATTTGTTGTGCTTAGAAGTGAAAAAAATAATAGTTTAATTTAGTAGCTTTAGTTAAATTTATACATTCAAGTATAATATAAACTATTAATATCAAAATATTAAAAAAAAATAATTGAAACTAAAACTGACTAAATGTTATTTTAAAATATTGAAGAAAAAAAGGAAGAAAATAATGCTTGAAAATAAAAAAAAATTGAGTATTAAAACACATTAACGTTAAAGTTGAAATCCATATACTCGTAATAGTCCGATGCTTATTTTAGTATTAAGAAGCTTGTATCTATTCTTTCCAATAAGAAATTTCTGAACATATGGCTGCAAATTTGTAGCATTCTGACAAATAGCTTGTGTCTACAAAACCTTGTGTACAGGAAAGGAAAAGAAAATTTGCTGCGACTTGGCAAGGATTGCCATCGGCTGGTCGAAGTCGTTTTCGCAGTTGTTTCGAAAAGTTCCAAAACTTGATTTTCGATTCCTAACATTGAACCACACGGATCCTTTTCGAGGGCCACATTTGGAAAGTGCGCCGTATGTTTGGGCACCACTGTGATAGAACAATTAAGATAAATTGCACAGTTTTATCTACTTTATTTTATTGATTTGAGTAACGAAAGGATGAAAGACATCTATTACAGTCCGCATCCAACAACTGAGAAGATAATTGAATCGTTTATTTCAGAAACCACCTAAGCGACAAGCACTAAAAGTTCGAAAACGTATTTTTACCGTTACTTATGAAAAAATCTATTAGGATTTCAATAATATAAACAGAAATATATTCATAGTTAGATATATTTCTTTCAGAAAATAGTGTTGCAATCACTATTAATTAATTTAACGTGAAGAAATAAATGTTTTCTTAAAATTAGAAATTTTGTCGCTTAGGAGGTTTCTGAAAACGACTCAATTAACACCTTTAATTTATTCAAAAAGGCAAGTTTTGTATCAATAATAAGTAAGTAGATATTGTGCCAATCAAAGATAAAAATGTTACTCTTCTAATAGCAACCATTCCTCCAATTGTCATGCAAATATCGTGTTGGCATCTCAGTAGCAACATCATATTATTGTTTGAAAACTTTTCTTCGTTTCTCATCCTCGTTATTGTGCTACAAAATGCACCGCTGCATTGCGGTATTTTTGCAGCAAAATGAAGGACAGAAAACAGCAGCAGCATGATATAAACTGTTCCTGATTGAGAAATAAATCCTTCAAACTGCAACGATAAACCTTTGTTATGGATTATACTAAAAACCGCGAAATACAAAGTAGAGGACGTTAGTAATGTCAGGACAAGCACAATTGAAGAGAACGTGCAGTCAATATGTAGTATAAAATTGTATATTTTGTCGTAACACAAAAGATGGTATTCTGATACAGCTTGGGAGAGTTTTAAATCTTCCGAAAATGCTTCGAATGCCTCTTTCAGATTCCACGAAACCAAACAGTAGATAGCGACAAACATGAGTAGAGGTAAACCTAAACAGAAATGTTGGCTGAAGACAAAAATCACGGTGAAAACTTTCAGTATCCCCGTTTGCGGATAAGTGTCGCGGACGATATCTTTCCAAATCGGATTGTATTGCAACTCGATATTTGTCACGGCATCCAAATCAAAAAACGTTACGGTTGCAACAAACAAGACCAGTTCTACCAGGAGTAGAAACCAACAAATTACTGAAATACGTCTATGTAAATATTGCTTTTTATCTCGATACTTGCTAGAAATAGGAAATGTTCTTAACTGGCAAATACAACGAGAGATAGTTCTCTGCTTCCTAATCAAAAGAACTCGAACGGTAAGTGAAAGTAAGAATGCTAATGGCCTGGATGCAGAATTTCTGGATACTTCTTGTTGAAAGATACTAGCGGAGCTGACGGATAAAAATATCGCGAAAACTGCTGATATAACGGTAAGAAACAGTGAAATAATTCTTGCCACATTCCATTTCTTCGAATGGCGGGGGAACGTATTAATTCCCGCCACGAGAAACAATATCTGAACGGGCTCGTAGAAGTTAAGGGAATCCGTTTCGAAGTTGCCTTTCATGATTTCGGAAACCAAAGTTCCAATTCACTAAAAAAATTCAAATTGGGTGCAATTATGTGTTTTGTTCTCTTTCTTTCGTTCGTCGATAACTGACATTATACTGAAAAATAAATCTTCAACACAGTATTTTCCAATTTGTCTAGTTATCACAATCTTTATGAACTGCGCCGGTTCTTGAGCTGAAAGGTTTAAATTCCAAAATCATAGATCAGGTACTATTTATAGCACATATCATGTTGAACCTTTTGAAAATAATAAGAATTGAACATTCCATCATAGCGTAAAATACAAAGTAGATATTGCTGTTAATTTGCTTGTTATTGCTTGTTTTCCTTTTTCTTGGCAACACAACCTTAACTAACATAATCCATACTTGAATTAGATGTTTTTGGGCTTAAAATGAAATGTTCAAAATCATGGATAGATATTGATTTTGTAAATTTTGCTTTTTTTGCAGTTCATAGTTTTTTACAACCGTAGAATAAAGAAAAACCTTTATAGCACAAAAGTGTATTGCACTTCTGATGTTAATTTGATTTTGATCATCCCATCAATTCCTTAAACAACAAAAAATAATAATCTGTGGCTACAATTTTGCGTATTAACGTTTTATAAATGATTAGGATTCATAGAATCAATAACTTGGGAGTCCGATCATTCAAACTAATTGAAGTTTTTTTACTGAATTAGATGTTACATTTACGTTATCTTAACATTCGTTTCAAAAACGCGTATAATTATTCGCCAATAGCTTTCCAAAAAGTATATACAGATTGGTTTTTGTGAATAAAAACGAAAGTTACATGCTTATTATAGAAACCACAGAATGTTAATGTTATGTGTCACTTTAAGGGCCGTTAATGCATTCATTTAAAAACTGCCGAAACTAATCAAATAAAAACCGATTCGATTCAATGGCGAAAATAAAAAGCCAATGGCTTATTTTAAATAACAATCTACTATTCAAAAAAGTATGAGAATATGAAAATAGTTTATGAAAAATTCATATTTAAAACTTTCAAATGCTAATTTTTTCAACGACTTTCATTGTTGATAATTTTGTGGAAACCGTCAAATAATACTGAATAATGTACTTATTTAGCTCCACTGACTATACAAACTCAACTATTTGCCTTTAGATACTTTATGTAGACATATACATGTATGTATGTATCTATGTGGAAAAGAATTGAACCAAATTAATACCTAAATTATCACAATTAAACTATTTTGAAGCATTTAGCAGCATAAATAAGTTACTCAAATTCTATTTTTTTTTTAGAAAACGAACAGTTTTTCCCCCCTTTTAGTTTTATTTCATTGCCATACTTCATTGGACAACAGCCTATGACAGTCAAAAAATCTCTAAATAGTCCCTAAATCTCTAAATCTCTAAATAGTAAACACAAGAAAAGTTGTTTTTAACCCATATCTTTTTGTATCAACACATATGTGATTTTTTTTTTCCTTAAAAATGTTTTTGGAGATATAGCTACTGTTCCAAGTTTTTTCTGGAAAAATAAAGTCCTATCATCCCCTTGCAACTAACATTTGTTGCTCGATTAAAACGAATTACTATTGCAAACTGTTGTCAAGAATGATCGTTATAATTATCTCAAATTTGGTAGCGTAGTCTAGACGGAAATGCGATATCGTTGCTTTGCACTGAATACTATTTTCTCAACCTTCACCTTTTTCTTCTTAGTAAAAAGCATTGAAAAATTAGTATAAGACACAGTAGTGTGATAATTTCATAACCAATATTTCATATCCGTTTTTAATGAAAAACTAAAAATCTCTATTTCTACATACGGAAAAGTCAGTGGCAGATTTACCATGTCACAAACGTCGGAATTGCGAGCACCCCCCCCCCCCCCCCCGCACACACACACACACAGGCACCAAAGATGATTCGAAAATGCACAAGATAAATGTTTTGCATTGTTCTGTCATCAGCAATGCTGCTCTCAAAAATGCAATCGCACACACCTGTAAATCCGCCACTAAAAAAGGATAGCTCTTGCAACTCCTGAAAAAAATTTTGTAGCTTTCATGTCTTTGTTAATTACATTATTAAGTTGTTTTGTATTATTACATACAAAGAGATCCGAAAGTGACGTAATCCACCGCACCCTCCTCCCCCCGTTTTTGTTTTTCAACAAAGTATTAGTTATGGGTGAATCTTTTTTATACGCTGTTAACAAACATTCACCCACATAAGTAATATATTTGGTTATAAAGAGTGATAAACGTCAGTAGAACACCATCCATGCCGTAACCCAGATGAATTCTGCGTCATGTTCTCGCTGATATTTTACGGGACACCATCCCCACAAATCCCCAAAACTAATCACATTTGCAAGAACATGGCGCAGAATCCAGCTGTGTTACGACATTGATGTTGTTCTAAGTTAGTATGCTACAATACTAAGTTAGTATGCTACAATACTAACGATGTTTATGGCTCTTAAGACTTCGAGGCAACTGTGTTTGACAAACATTCACCTTTTGCTAACATAATGTTGAAACAAAAAATTGGGGCAACGCAGGCCCGTCATTTGGGGGGGGGGGGTCAGGGGGGGGGGTCAATTGCCCCCCCCCCCGTCTGACTTTGAGAAATCAATGTATTTACACATAAGTGGGCGTGATTTTTGTTGTTTTCTGGTGAAATTGTATTGTGATTTTACCCTTTGCTCCCCCCCCCCTGGAAAAACTTGAAATGACGTCCCTGGGGCAACGCCCATTTTCAGACCACTCTGTACAGTGCAGGAGAAGTTATCATTTGCATAGTGGATTGAATATTACCTTGGAATTTGCATTTCTGATTCTAAAATCCAAAAGAGTACTATAAGAGGAAATAATTTTCATGATTGAAAATAGGTTTCGTTTTCAGCGTATTTCTAGAATATCATGGTAGTTTCACCGACGATCGTTTAAAGATCAACGAATTTCTCAAAGTACTCTGCAAAGAACCACGTATGGCACTTATGGGAATTACAGAAAGCGCCGACAACTTCCCCAATAACCTTTTGATTAGATTATGGTCCTAGTTTTACTCTGCATTATATTGAGTTAAGTACAACGTGAGTTTTGCTTCAAAGGTTGAAAGAACTACATGTGGTAAGCTCTATTTTGCCAGGAAACTACGCTTTAATGCAATATTTTTTTTAATAAGTAGTAATATATTAAAAGATTATATTCTTTTCTGATGCATAAATCATTTGCCTTTATTCCCCCCCCCCCCCGGTATTGAAAAACAAGGTTTAAAGTGAGGACATTTTCAAAAGTAAGTCGCCAAATTTCCCTAGAAATGGACACTTAAACAGCAGCTCTATAACTTGGTCAGTGTTCTAATCACGATTTTCAGAACCTTCCATTTCTCGCTAAATTTGGTAACTTTTCTTAAAATATCTCCAAGACCTTATAGTTTGATAATGGGGAGATAAGGGCAATTGGTTTAGGCGTCAAAAAAGTTTCATTATGCTCTTTCAATAGTTACTTATTTTAATGTTCTCAATATCACACTATTCGGGTGCTTTCTTGATTAGAATAATTTTTAGAGTACATAGAAGATGATATCGATTCCATCAGCAATAGACCCTATTCATATAGAGTCATTACGGGTCTTGACCGCCCGCTGAGAGGAGTGTAGCAGACGAAAATCCGGTTCTCTCCCAGGTAGCACAAATAACTTTTAAACGTTTTATAAACGTTTTTAAGCGGTTGTTACAACGTCAATAACCATTTTACAACCTTTAAAAAACGAAGTGTGCTACATGAGCTGGGGTCTATTAACACTAGTATCTTTTCAGTGTAAGAACTCTCATTTCTATTCGAAAAATAAGTTTTTTGAAAGTTTCTACTTAGGAATGATACAGCAGGATGAAGAATAACTTATTATTTGGAACGAAATATTTTCTTAATAAGCGTATTTTTCTAATTTAAAGTCTCTTAGCTCAACACAAGAAAAATGCGTAAAAAATCTCGCTTTTCTTTTTTCATCTCTTTTCTCAGGATTTTCAAGCAATCCTAAGCCCATATGGACTTTACTCATGTTCATTATGTATATAAATACCAGTTATTATTAATGAAACTAATTTCTTGAGCACTGCTAACACTGTAAACTGGATCCAACTACCCGCAAACGAAAAGTTAAATGGACCGTTGCCATTCCGTGAATACGGTCCATTGAAATTCCTAAACGTCAGGATCCTACTTGTGATACTTAACAGAGTTAAATAGCCTCGTTTCATATATTGAAAGTGTATTCAAAATATTTCTAGCACATTCTAATGCAATAAATAAACACCTTTGTGATTAAAAATAAAATAAAAAATACAACGCTGAAAACCATAAATGTACATTAATACTGCAATCCTGTGCATTTGTGCTTTTCAACGTTGTATTTTTGCTTTTTAACTCTAATGCATTTCAAAAAATTAGAAGAAATAGTAAGAGTTTTATGGAAATACTCTTTTAATTTGAGAAATTGCAATTTGGAAATAATACTTCTTTAATATATCTTTGTTTAGGAAGAACGCTTTTTTTTTCGCCCAAGTTTAAAATGTGCAGAAAGCTTATGTGAAATGAAACGTTAAAATGTAAATATTAGAATCTAAGAAAGAAGTCGATAACTTTTCTACCATAAATAGAGAAATAATTACCCGAATCAGCATAATCATCCGATAAATAGAAAACCTTTTAACTTTAGCAAAAACTAGTGTACGTTTTTCTGTGAAAGTTTTTTTAATCAATTTTATTGATGACTTCAATGATAGTTATTTCTTATCTCTTGGGAAGCTTCTTTTAACTTTCCAGCAAGTTTTCTTTTTGTAAGAATAGAACAAAAGGAAAGTGTTTATTTAAGTTTTTTCAGAAGTTATCGAAAAAATTCCTCTTATATTTTTTCCCTTTTGGAGAGGAATAATAGTTTTCAAGCGGGAAGACAAATGCTTTATTTTTACAGTTTGAAAAAATAACGTCAAAGCAATTGCAAAATTGCGCCTGTCGCTGTAGCACGTCCAGGAGATCTTATAACGCCTACAGTCATAACTTCGGATCCCGCCGGTTTGCACCTTGAAGTGCTGTCGAATAGGCAAATAAAATCAGTATTAATAACATTAATTTTACTTTTGCCTTAGTTCTGTTATAATTACGCTTCTATTTCAATATCCAAATAAAACGAAATGGCTAGAAAATTCAAAGTTGTAAAACTGTTTATTTGCTTGAGCCAAACAAATAGCTGAACCTAAATGTTTTGAAAAGGAAATTAACTGAAAAAGTCATACAATGTTTTAAAAGTAAAAGTATGTGGTAATCAAATAAAAACCGCTGTTACTGAAATTCTTTTTGAACCGTACTGTGGAATGCAAATGCTCATAAACAATCGTAAAAAAAATAATAAATAGCAAAATTTCAACAAACTTCAGTTGTTCGTAAGAAAAGAAAAGTATTTAGCCAGCTGGGCTTTTCTGGCACACTTCTGTGAAATGCCATTCGAAAAGAATTCAGCACCGTTTTATTGTTTTCCTTTTACAATTTTTCGCATTTCAGTTTTTTTTTTTTTTAATTTTGTTTGTAGTTTAAGAATAAACTCACTTTTGAGCTGTTCTTGAAAGCGCCGTTTTCTATGTTACGAGGGCTAAAAATATGCCGCAATAAAAATGTAGCATTAAAAATATGTATCCTATTGGTAAGCTTGAAGATGGTAAATACAGGATTGAATAAGAAGTCAAAAAACTGTTCAAAATCTTCGATCATTGGAAATTATTTTAAAGTAGCTGAGCAATAATTTTGAAATAAAAATATTTCTTTTCGCTCTTAAAAGCACAGCAATTACCTTCATGGGTTCTTCAATTTAAGTTCTTCATTGAAAATTTTCCAATTGACGTAAATAAACTTACATTGTTAATATTTTAATTCCGTAATAACTCTACTGACTAAAATACATGTCTTTCCAAACTTTAAAAAACTTTAGCAGACTTGAAGCTCCACGCGGGAATAACAATGCAAGAGTAATATAACTTTTCCTACAGTGAAAGTTTCAATTTTTCAGCTGTATAACATTTTTATGTTTCTTAAAATCACTTGCTATCGGATTCGTTGTAAAGTGATACATAAAAATTAGCTATTACTCATTAAGCTAATTATTGCCAAAAGTTGTTAAAATTAAAAAAAAATGTTTTGAAAGAAAAAGGAATACAATTATACTTAGCTCATTCATAACTACTTAAATAAAATAAAATATCTCTTGCCCACTCTCTCTCCTTATGAACAGCTTTTAAAATCATTGGCACTCTACTGATTCGAGGCCACTAAATGCTGATTTTTTCGCTACGAAATAAAACTCAGTAATCCATGGGATTTGTACAATATTTAAAATCATTGATACTCCGCTAATTTGAAATCACTTTTTCCTCAGAGACAAGCAATCATACTGGGACCATTCACCCATCCCGATCGCTGGACATATAACATCTGATTCCGCATTATCTCTTTGTCTAGATTCCGAAGTTCTCCCATTGAACTCTCGTTGAATCTCTCTACTGCATTTGTGGAGAACTTGGGAACTTTAAGCACTTCTTTTTCCACTTCAGATTTACTTCAAACTATAGTGCTTTCAACCAATTTAAGAGAGCAATGGAAATGATTCCTATTCTTCGACAAAAAGGCCTACAAGAATGCTCTATCCATCATTAAGTTTCTATTTAAATTAATTATTATTTATTTTTTGTTTCCGCTTTTATCATAGGGCTAGGACAATAATGACCATTTCGTTTCCATCGATGTTCCTTTGTTTTATTGTCACCTTTAAAAATATAGTAACCTAAATCATATGGTCACCCTAAATTATGGTAACCTTTTTTTGTAACCAAGAATACTCCGTACACGTGTAACCAAGCTCACCCGATCACTTTTTTTTTTTTTCCATCCGTACGTCATTCAAGGAAAACTAAACTGAGAGGATCTTACAACCATTTGTGCCCTGTAAGATAGAGGTTAACTCCAAAAATCCGACATTGGATGATCCGAACCTAATTTTAAACTCTCCTCTTCTTTCCTTACAACCCCGACGTTGCCCCAACATACTTTTGATTCTTTCTCGGAGTAAAGCCGCCCTTAAAAAATTCAACCACAGCTCAATGGTCAGTTCAGAAGCCTGCGAGAGAAGCAAGGATGACATAGATTGCTATATAGGTACATACATACTTTCAGTTTTTATAATATAAGATGAGATGTGGACTTCTGTTGAAAAAAAATTATGAGTATCAATAGAATGAAAAGAAATATTTTCAAAAAGTGAAATATTCTGGAACTGCTTTATTTTAATCATTCCTGCTTAGCAAGTCGTATTTCAAAATATGCCACTCAAATAACTATTCGAATAACTCATATTTTGAGGGGGTTCTTCCATTAGTCCACTCCCTTGGCTCCTCCGTGAAAACACGCGATAGTTGAACGCCACTTCACATTTAAAAATCTGAGAATAACTTATGCGAAGACATTTTTATGAGCGCTACAGATTGCTACCTTCAGTATCCAAAAATATGTGGAACAATATTTCATTCTTTATCAGCTGTGAATGCTGATCTGGATTTTTTAGGAACAAAATATTTCATTTTGACAATGAAAATGAAGCACAGCGAGGGGGAAAGTATTTTGAGACTTAAAGAGTAAAAGCGTTATAAATCACCCCGAGCAATTTCGCCAAATTTTTAAAGACAATATTTCACGGAAGCATTGGGAATGTATATTTCTGTATATTTTTCTTTTTTCTTTTTTCACGAGTAATGTCTAGAAATAGATATAAATTTTCTTTAACTTTGTGCAATTAAATTATTCACTGGTAGACAGAATTATTGACTCAAAATTTTTTGAGTTTGTTTTAATAACTTAAATCAATTTAGTTTTATTTCGCTAAATATATTACAATAAAATGCGCTCATGAATGAAGAATTTTTGTTACAAAAAAATCGTCTGCCAAAAGAAAAAAATAATAATAATAAATAAATAAAATAAAACGAATGAATAAATAAACAAAAAATGGTCTGTACAGTCAGTCATTTTTTTCTGAGCCTGCATTTCCGCCATGTTTGCGGAGTCGGAATCAGAGTCCTCACAGAAGATTATTCAGAAAAGTACTTTACTAACATTATTTATCAAAACCATTTTCTTACAAAGTTAGTTTGAAAGAAATCCGACTTTAAGTTCAGGATCAACGTTCAACTTAAATTCCCCGTAGACGCTAATGTTAAATTTCTTTTCTGCACGGTTCAATATTGAACGAAAAATGGTTCAAATCAAAAAGCGAAATATGGGAATGAGCCTCTCCGAGATCTTTCAAACAAAAAAAAAGTTTATTCCATTCGGACGGTTCCCTCAAAAGTTATTAGGTGGGAAAGGGGTTGCTTGAACGGTTCAATGTTGAACGAAACGATGAATAGTTAAGAAAATAGTCCTAAATTTAGTATAGCTCACAAATCACATTGAACGATTAATTTAATATTTAAATGTATAATTAGAATATTTTACGTGAAAGCAGGAGAAAACACAGAGCCAAACTCCTAAAAGTTTCAAAGGCTCAATGTTATTGATTTTTTTGTCTGTTTTCTCTTTTTAGCAGTTGCGTATTGAAACGGATTAATAACTTGAAAATGGTCATTTTTCACTAATTTCGAAAATACTTCATATTTTCTACTGTAATTCACTTTACTCGTAAAAACTATTTAAATTCCAATTTTAAAGTTCATATATCTGTACCTCAGAACCAGACTAACGTAAGTCTATTTTCGTCATTTTTCAGTAGAGGGGAAAAACGATGTATTCGACAATCGTTTTTCCCCTCTACCGAAAAATGACGAAAATGGACTTACGTTACTCTGGTTCTGAGGTACAGATTTATTTTTTAGAAAAGTAGGGGAATGTGAGGCAAAGTGAAATGGTAAAATATTTTCATGGTTTACAGCGCCACCTATCTATCAATATTTTCACTAAGTTCTTTGATATGTAGTTGATTCCTGTCAAAAAATAAGTAGCTTCAAAGATCAACGAAAAAATTATACGGGTCATTTTCAAAATTTGAGACCTTTTTTGTAATATTCGTAGTCTTTCAAAAATATGTGTAGTAATTATAAAATGGTAAAATTTTTGTAATTATCATTTTAACCATTAATTGAGATCTACTGATGTCCAGTGCAGTCCTTATTTAGTTTATATTAGGCATGTTTTGGTTTTAAATGTTCAATGCATTTTGTCAAGTGCACGCAGGGCGAAGTGGATGGGCAAAGTGAAACAGTTGATTTCGCTTGCTTATGCATTCAGTTACTAAATCACGTACGTATTTCTTCAGTTATTAATTTATTTTAATTCTTTTACTTATTAGTTCATTTTAAAACTCATTCATGCACTTATTTTAGAATTCATTCTCCAGTTTATTCATTCATTTCTTTTTATCATGTATTAATTTATTTATTTGTTTATACGTTTATTTTTTCACTAGTAATTCATTTATTCAGTTATTGGCCTATTCATTTGATAAAAATTACTGCAATTCATCAAATGGAAAAAGTTTCATTATAAGAATATGGTATTTTTCACTTGCCCCATGTTTTTTTTTCAAGGTTGAAAATTCCCACCTTTTTTTGAAGGTGAAAAATAATATTTCAACTAAACATGAAAAATAATATTTCAACGCAAGTTGTATCATAAAATGCGTTGTTCCTTCTTTATGTACAGTGATTTTCAGAAATTTCCAATTCTTTCATTTTTAAACAGGTGTGTTATCTTAACTATTTCACTCTTTGCCCCACATTCCCTTACTTAATTTTATTTTGTTCTTGCGTTTTTCTTTTTATTTTTCCCCTCTCGATTTCGGTTTTTGTAATATTTGGTTAGATTACGCATTATTATGGTTCGATTCAAAATTATTCTCCCTTCTCACCAGTTTAGAGCATACTTTTTTCTTCTTCTTATTATTTTTTTTTATTTTTTATTTTTTATTTTTATTTATTTTTTTTTTTTTTTTTTTTTTTTGCCATTAAAATCATTTTCTACGCTGAAGTGAGTACAACAACAAACAATGGATTCACAAGTATCTGCTATTAACTTTTTACCACAGACAAAACTGTAGCAGGCAACTTTAGTTCCTGTGTAAAATAGACATAAAAAGGAAAGCTCAGCTGATGTATTTCAAATCACAAATTCAAGAAAATACATAAACACGTTTAAAACGTAACGTTCAGTTAATTTCAGTGTATTATTGAAAAGTTGAAAGGGGGGAATGAACATTTTTCCACTATTATTTTCGGTTTCCTCCTAGCGTAGTTTTTTATTCACCGGAAACACAAAAAAATAAATAAAATAAAACTAAACGAAGCACTCAAAAAATATCTCTATTGCTACTAGCGAAGAGGAGTTGAAGAATTCAAAGAAAAGATACGATGTCCTATCATATTAGTTGCTTCTAGAACATTAAAAAAAGTGCTCTTGTTGAAAGTAAATACAGTAAATAAAAAATGCATTTTACTTTACAAAACAAAGCAATTACTTTTATGGCTTCTGTTTGGTTGTTTATTGAAAATTTTCGCTGCCTCATAACTGAGCAAATATCTGGCTTCCAGTTATTGCTGCTCACTAACAATTCTATTCATTGCAAAGAATGATTTTTTTTTTTTTTTGAAGCATTTAAAGCTGTAGTTATTTGTGCTCGATATCGTACTGCAAGACATTTCATGTTTATTTGTTCAATAATTGGATTTTATTTTATCTAGTTTATGTTTTTTCGAAAATTGAGTGTTTGATTTTGAACAACTTCAGTTTGAAAACTGATGTAAATGCTGTAGTCATGGGAGTAAACAATTTTTTTCTCTGAATGTCCTTATTTTCCAATTTATATTCAATTATGCTTTTAAATAGTTTACCCATCAACATTGTTTTTAGAAAGAGAAGACTGAAATGTCATTGGTTTTCGTATACTGTAGTCCCCGCTTAATCGGGTAACGGATAAACAAATACCCCGCTTTTCGAATAATATTTCTTGGAACCGACAGTATTCGTTTAAGAGGGCCGACAGTATTTCAAATTTTAAATTTCACCTATTCATTTTCCGGTCACCTGATCCAGAGGTCAGAGAATTTTGACACGGATGGAGAGGTTCTGGGTTCGAACCCCCAGCTGGGTCATGATGTAATTTCTCTCTCCTGTCCTCAACCTTTCTTTGCGTGAGTACATTGTTGGGCTATGAGTGGTTGCCGACCCTTATGGGGGGCAACCACTCATTAAGCGAGTCCTTATGGCATGTGTGTGCTGTGGAAGTCGGACTTCACACCAAAGTCCGCCTTCCGCCACAGTTGGAAATGTGAAAGAAAATAAATTCGTGACATCGTCATATCTCAAACTCAGTTGCTGCAAAGGATGGTTATTTTGGAAACGTAGTTTCTTATTTTTGCTACATTTTCATACTTGTTTTATTTCACCTCTTATCCAGCGCCATCTGTTGCCGATAACTATAAATGGTAAGTAAATAGCAGTATTGGTTGGGTAAAACTCCCTAATATCCCAATCATGAAAATGATACATTTCCATAGCGTATTTTTTTTTTTTTTTCACTCCATCAATCACTGTTGAGACACCCAGCAGACAAGGTAATTTGTATAGTAAAAAACCCCCCAAAAAAATCTAGTTATGCCCTTGTATTTCCCCAACCCAATACTGAAAACACATCTTAAATATTTTTGCTAATATATAGCATAGTAAAATGTATGCGTTGCTTTTATGCTTTAAAAAAATATAATATTACTTTTTCCAATTTAATCTTTTAAAATCGTAAACAAAAATATAAATTTGGAAAGAAGTACTACAAACGCAAAATATTGCAATAATGGTTTGGAGTTCAAAAATAAGGAATTTAAACAAGTTTAACTTTTACCTTCTCTACACTAGAGAATTCAATTCGAAATAATTTAGAAAACATTTCTTTTATCCTATTTTAAATGATGAATCTATCCCATTTTCAGCTGCTTTAGCGGAAGAATACAATTCGGTGTTTCCGAAAAAAAAAGCACCTTCGCTTTTTAAAGTTAGAGATTTATATGTTTGTGAACTAATGCTTTCTAAGTCGTAGTTTCGGTTTGAAGCAAATATGTAGAATAATCTTTCATTCTTATCTGTTTTAAATGCATTTAAATATTATTCTTTTAAGTGAATGGAAATAACTTAAATTCTACTGCAAGGGAAGATTTGTTGCAGCTAAAATAACTGTAAAGGATGAAAAGAATTCATAATGAATAATTGTGGTAAAAATGTAAACGTACTTTTAAGATTATGTTTGTTGATATTTTCGAGAAACTTTTTGGCAAAATGTACTTTTTGTGTTTAAAAAAACCAGAATACCAGTATTTTTCAGCTTTTCAAAGATTTATTTATCTGTAATAACATCTAAAAAGTACTCGAGAGAATACATGATAGAATCAAAATTTAGCTTGACCTAATTTAGGAGCTTGAAAGTTACTTTTGTATTTATTTTCCCCAAATCTCTAAATTCACCGTTAAATAGCCTGCTTAAAAAATGTTTATTAACTACTTATTTTCCAGATTTTTAGTTCTTAAAAACGTACTGTTTTTGTTCTGGAAGAAGACAAATTCTTTTAAATTTTAGTAATTTAGTTAATAATGGAAAAGAAGTGTTTATTTTGAATGAAACACTATTTAATCGGCGTTACCTTTAAAAATTAAGAGGATTTTTTGGCCAGAGAAATAACATGTTTGTTGACTAATTTGCATTACAAAAGTACACAATTTTTAAAAATCACTCGTTTCTAAGCTGAAAAGTATTTAATCAAGAAAATGGTTTAATTGTTTAGGAAAACTCCTTTTTTAAAAATAAGCTCTGGTTACTAAAAATATTCTGCCCTTCGATAATCGATGAATTGATTAAAAAATATACTAAAGGGCAATTCCACGAAACTGGAGACATCACACATGAAAAAAAATTTCAATGTACCAATAGTTTTTTGATTTCATATGATGTAAAAAAGAATGAATTTTTATAAAATAACGCTAAAAAGGCTATTAACTCATTTCTTGTAAGTTTTATAGGTAAGTTTTGACAATACCTTTTTGTGCACATGTTTTCTTGTATTAGAGCTATTGAAAGTTCATCTGTTTTTTCCTTAGAAAATTAACTGGTATGTCTACAGTTTTATTTTTGATTGAAATTTAGTTTCTGAGTGAAGAGATTAAGCCAACAAAGAAGCTTCAAACTGTTATAATTATTTTGTAAAAAATTTTTATAAATTAGTCTTTACATTCATGTAACGTCAGTCACAAAATAGTATAAAAATTTGTTTTACTTAAACAAAACTAAACCCAAGATTACAACAAGTCATATTCTCTTCATTTATGATGATATCTTTAATATTCTTCACTTAAATATTTAAAAGTAGTTGAATTAATACATTTGAAACTTGCTTAAAATGTGTAACATCAGTCACATTTCTCTTTTCACTAAGATGCTTTAAATAAACTATACAAAGGGCACTAACTGCTGCAAACAGGCAACATATTAGGTGAGAGAAATTTAAAATGACGGAAAATATGAAGATTAGTAAATCAAAAACAGTGTATGATAAAATGAGCAGAGAAAAAATAGAAAAAACATTTTTATTTTTTTGAGTGATCATCTAGCTAAGTTCAAAGTAATTTTAGAATCAAGTTTTAAAAAAGATAAATTAGGAAAAGAAATACAAGAAAATGTAGAACACAAAAAAGCCCGGTTTTAAATAGCACCTGCCTTTTTTTTCTTTTTAATTGAAACTGGAGAAACAAGTACTCCTAACTCTCCGTGTATGGCAGTTAAATTGAAGTGTTTGCCAATGAAAACAGAACATGGTTAAGTAATTTTGGACCCCATATGATCTTAGGAGACGTGCACCAGGCTGGAAAGATATCAAAACTGCTTGGAATAATGGTAATTCTGAAGAGATAAGACGCTAAAAAAACATCTGCAATACTCGTAGAAGCAGATGAATTTATTTGTGAAACAATATATAGAAATGAGAAAGCAAATTTTCTGAATTAAAACATATGTTTTCGATGTAGCAAATTACAGTACAATATTTTCCTGTGAAATTACCTCAAAAGCTTCATAATAGCCTCAACTACCTTTTGAAATAGCTACATTATTTTCATAAAGATTCGGAGAACTTCAATATTAGTGAAGAAAATCCAAATCACATTCGATTGTATGTATATCTTTTTTTGTACCGTGCAAAAAAGTTTTTACATACTTCAAGAAATGTGAAAATATTTTAGCTCTCCCCCTTGAGTTTTCAGCTATATTATTAATAGTTATATTTGAGTAATATTTTTTAATAAAATAGAAGCTGGAGCAGGTAATTAGCAGCAACACTTTTTTGGTAGTGGTTTCCTGAATCACCAAAAGTTCAAAACAGTTTTTTGAAGTCTAATTTAGCAGAATGTGTTCCGAATTGAAGTCTGCAGCAGGAGAGAGGGTTCTTGTGGAACACGATGGTCAATTCTACGAGGTGAAGTTAGTACCATTCAAAAATATAAGTAGCCAGTTAATGTCAAGTTTTGAGCAGTAAAATATTTGTAAATGGCCTAACAATGTGAATGAAATTTATTATTCGAAAGAAAAAGTAATAAAAAAATTAGCCTTCCCCAGAAGTAGTTATTTCAACAGGACAATTTATTAAAAATTAATGCGTAAAACTTAATTAGTGTAAGTAAGATTTTGTTGCCATTCTTCATTTCTTATCATTTAACTTCAATTTTGGGCAAAATATATGCTTTGTTAATAATTAGAGAGACATTATTTATTATTGTAGCAATGTTTTGTTATCGTAACATCAGTCACGAAATCTTTGTTACATCAGTCACACCTATTACATATTTTCTGTGCTATCAGTTTTTCAGTTTTTTCGATTAAAAATTGTATTTTCATAAAGTCTGAAATCTCTATTTTTAGGGAATTTTACTTTTAATGTTTCACGCTATTAGTTTGAACAGGATTTCAAGTTGAAAAAAAGTCAATTTTAGTGATGTCGCTTTTGTGTAACATCAGTCACATATGTTTGATTCCCCATAATTTCTGAAAAAAAATTTCCTTATACCTAATGAGTTATGAAAAGACTTTTAATATACTCTGTAATTACATTTTAGTTCAAATACAAGGGGGAAAAATTAATTTCAAGTCAGTACTGAATTTTTAATTTAAAAGTAGAGTCAAACTGTAACGTCAGTCACCGTGGAATGACCCTAAACCATTAGAATAGCTGAAACATTCTTTACTTTTCGTTAGTAGAAACTGTTCATTGTTTGAAAATAATTATCTTAAACTGATGCTTTGATTGTAACCCAAACCGACAATCTTGACAGCTAAACAAACTAAGCACGAAGTGACCCTTACGTATGAGTTGAGGTACCTGCACCTTATGCGAAGGGTTATATAATCTGTCAAAAACATCATTTTCTTTCACCAACCAAGAAACTGTCTATTGTTTCAAAATTAACTAAGTACCAACTAATTAACTTAAGTTGATACTTAGTGCTTTGATTGTAACCAAATCAACTGACAATCTTGTGTATTTACGAGCAGCTAAATGAACCAACGGGCGTATAGGTGCGTTGTGGTACCTATACCGTAAAGAAGAATGAGAATCACTAAGATATGATCGGAGGAACTGTATAAACCACAAGAAGGACATCCCTGCCGCAGTTGGGATTCAAACCTGTGCTCTCGGTGCAGAAGCTAAAGACTTCATCAACTATGCCATAAATAAAAAAACTTAAGAAAGTAAGGAATGAAAATATAGTTGTAAATAGAAAATAACAAGAACTCGTGTCAGAAATGTAAGGAACAATCTTATAATTCCCTCAGTTTGCTCACAAATTTCTTTTAATCAATTGAATTGTCATTATGTTATTATAATTTGTTATTATTACTGTTATTGCCATTCAATTATCTTCTTCATTAACCTTTGAGATTCTTGCTGAGTTATTTGTCATGATTTAAACATTAAATATTTATTTTTGAAACTTAATTGCTGAACTACAACATAAAATACAATCTATGAAAAGGATTGATACACTTCATGAAACCCTAAAATTAATACAATGCTCGAGAATCTTCTTGCAGGGCCTACTGAAGGAGAATTACTTTTTTATTTTGAAAACGTGAATTTGCGATATGGGTGCATCACACCCTGTGTGCATCACATCGATCGCGGCAGCCACCAAATCCACTTATGCCGTTATTGCGACTTTCCCACCCACAGCAATTTCTTTAATGTTCCGATTTCACGTCATTGCACAAAATGCAGTCATTGGCCTAGCGATAGCTTAGTGATATCACAGTCATTGAAGGAATACCTTATAGCCAATTAGAAAGCAATTGGAATACTGCCGCCACGTAATATCCCTAAACATTTCCATATTTCATATCAGATAATGCTCTGTTACAACTACAGAAGTTTTAAATACTGAAACAATGAACAAGACAAATTGCATATAAAGAGGGCTGCAGAACTGCCATCACCGCAGCAAATGAAGTACACCAGTATAAGACTTATAAAGTTTTCTCTTTCTTGTAAGAAATGAACGAAAAAGCTTTCAGTGCGTACCCATATTCGTACAACGAATAAATAGTAGATTATCCGTGAGTTTTACGTAGATTCTTCTTCCGCAACACGTTAGGACAGACTTGACTGGCTTGAAAGCATCGATCGTATTTTGATCCCTATCCATAGCAAGGCTCCTCTTGTTTTCCTTATAAGTGATCATTACCCCTTTTACACCAGAAGCAAGAAACCTGCTCGGGGTTTTCGTCGTTAGTGTACGTTAATTAGGAAATGTGAGCTTTTTTACAACGTTTATACTCCATTTTGAAAAATATGAACCAAACAGTGTTTAGTGTGTTACAATGTACTCTTTTGGAAGTCACTTTCAAATAAAAGTTTGAAAATATTTACAATGAAAGCATTTTCACGTTGCATGCGACGCCTGGTTTCACACCAATAAAATGATGACAAAATGGACTTTTAGTCACCGTTATTACCTATCTGGGACTTCAACACTAAAAACAGCGACTTCCATAGTCATGCAACAACTAAACTAATAAGAGTCCTCTGAAAAAC
Organism: Uloborus plumipes; assembly: GCA_038373865.1. Lineage (NCBI taxonomy): Eukaryota > Metazoa > Arthropoda > Arachnida > Araneae > Uloboridae > Uloborus > Uloborus plumipes. The sequence continues at coordinate 24,802 of JAXGGA010004055.1, read as the reverse complement.
GGTAGTGAGAAAGTAATTTTTTATGATGAAATAAGTTGAGAGCTTGCAATTGGTAACATGAGGACAAATTTCATTTCGTGGAGTAGTGATGATTTTTGGAAGGTAGCATGGCGGTGCAATGATAAGTTGGATTGTTTTTCGACAATTCCAGAAGTAGAAACGTTTTCAAACCGTTAATTCTCCACAGAATGACATTATTGGTGACTACAGCAGAAATATAGAATGCGCGTCTGAAAAAGCAGCAGTCAAAATACCGATATAAAACACGATTTTAGCCGGTATAAAACAATCATCACGTTTGTAAAGAAATCTATGAAACAGCTTCTCCGTTTCATAGGGGAAAAAATGTGCTTTTCGTTTTAATCATCTAGAAAAAATTCTATTTCTGAAAAAATGTATTTTTTCCCCAAATATTCCACGGATGTTCCTTTTTTACGAAGTATTTGAAATTAGTTCTCTGTTTCTGAGAGGTAACTCCTGATAAGTAAGGAATACGTAGCAATTGTTCCCATCAGGGACAAGAACAGTCCTTTTCTGACGTAAACAATGCCACCAACTGAGAGCGCAAGCCCTTGTTGACACTTCATCAGCAATGTTATTTTATTTTTAAATGATCCATTCGCATCAGATTTCATGGATGCAATACTAAATATCTTTTCGTTCCATTCCGGAATACCGGCGGCAAAATAAATCATACGAAACAACAAACATACGACCCAAGTCGTTGCTATCAAACATAATATGCCGTTCAAATTATATGCATACCCAGCAAGTAAGATGTTGACCATCGTAAAGTAAATACTAGCGGAAATGAATGCTACTGCCAGCAGTTTCAGTGTGCGTATTTTGCCATCAACGTACGCCACAAGATGACATATTTTATCGTATGCTTCTACATGGAAACAGGAAATGAATGGGCTGAGTGTTAATTTGAGTGCGAAATCTTTTACGATTATTTTTAAATTCCATGATAAAATACAATAAAGTATACCAAATACAGTATCGGACAAGTTGAATGCGTAATGTATTATAACACAATAAACTATTGCTACAATATTAATCGCATATCTCTCATCTTTATACACGTCACCAGTTTCGTTTGACCATAATGAAGCATTTTGCCCCAATATAGCAAGGAAATGAGCTTTGGGATCAGAAACTAGAGCTAAACTCAGTTGACACAACTGTAACGTTATTGACAATCCACATACCAGGTAGGCAGATCTTTGAAACATGATGCATTTTGCTTTAGAAGTGTGAAAAATAGGCGTACTAATCAAAGTACTAATTATATTTGAAATACACTTTCTATTCCGGAATAGAAGAATACGTGCAATTAATCCGATAGTTGTGCAAAGAGGTACCGGTAAATTGACTTGACTTATTCCTTGTTGCACAGCTGCATAAATCTTAAAAATGGTAATTAAAGTACCAGAAAGAATTATGACGTACGAAAACATGCTGAGTGTAATGCTCATACCTCGCATTTTGTTCTTGGTTGTAAAAATATCAATTCCATAGAAAAGACTTAAGAGTTGCACTGGTAAGTATATATTTACTGAATTATTTATGTGAACAGCAAAGTCATGATCTGTATTTTCCTCTATTGTAACCTTTCCAATGCAGCCTTTTCGTTTGCATAAAATTTCTGTCGCATTCTGGATCATTTTGACAAAAAGTACTGTAGTTATCTACTGACTTAATCGTTTAAATAAAAAGTAGTTCTTGAGCAACGTCGATGAATTTTGAAGGTGCGAATTTCCTAACTCTTTGGACAAAAGCAATCCTGAAGAAAACTTGGCGCCTGCTATTATAACAGCAATCCCTACTGTAGTGTTTAAATCACCTGTGAACAGCATCAAAACAACCTGTGAAGTGGCGCAATAACAATCTATTGATCAAGGCTGTACTTTTTAAGAAATGAGGAAAGATAATGTCAACCAAATTAGAAGATGTTTTGTTCATTGACTTTTTATCATGTAAACACTATACTTTATGACATCTTTTTAAAATCAATAACTCAATTATTATTCTGTTTATAGATTTAATTCCACTTTTAGTGAAATTACTGTATTGTTTGGATTTTTTCCCCAAGAAGGAAAACAATTGTTTAACGCTTTAAAGATATTATAAAACATGTAGCGCGCAAACGCATTAAAGATATTATAAAACATACATTAAAGATATAGTTAAACATAAAAAAATAAATTTTAGTTCTTCTCTTGCTATTTATACTAAAGTACAAATAATTGCATCTTTTTTATTATATTCAAAATATGCCTTTATAACTATGAGAAGTAAGCAGAAAATTATTAAAAATGTTCATTTCAATTTATTTTTAATCACGTTTAGTGCTGCAACAACACAAAATACGTTGTCGTCATTATTTCTACGTCATTCTTTGCTGCTTATATGAACATTAAGAGTTTCCTAATTCCATTTCTCATTGTGGACAGGTCCGTCATTTACAAGGGTCAAAGAGGGTCAACTGTCGATCTCCCCTTGATTTTTAAAACTTAATAGTTTTACATATTAGTGAGCGTGGGTTCTGTTGCTTTCCGGTTAAGATTCATTGAGTTTACACCCTTTGCTCCCCCCCCCCCTGGAAAAATTCGAAAGGACCGACCACATTGTGAACAGCTTAAGACTCAGAGCTTCAGACGAAACAAAATTGCGTAACATACTAATTCGACATTTAGTTTAGAAGAGGATGTTACAATTTTAGAGCAGAGGCACTCAAGTGGGAAGGCATATCAACCCTTTCTATGGAGGCGTAGAATTTCGATGCATGTGTGATTACATGAAAAATAAGTAAAATAAGCAATGCTTTACTCAAGTTCGTGGTCACATGTAGTAGTGTGACATCGATGACAAAACATTGCTCGTTTCAGACATCAGACACTGATGTTTGAAATTTGATACATCAACGAAAAGCATCGATGTTTCAAAATATACTAGCTGCCAGGGCAGCTAGATTAGCTTCCTGCGGCATGTTGATGCATAACGTCTCCCCTCTCTAACTTTTACCTCATTCTGAAGTTATATTATTTGATATAATTTAATGTTCATTCGATTTCAAGACATACCACGCACGTGGCCCGGCGTTGCACGGGCACTTCGTGCCTTTAAAGTAGTGAGAAAAATTTCAAGAAAGTACTCCCCGCCAAGGCGGCTCGCTAATAGGCGCTTCACGCCTTTACTTTTTTCCTATATAAAAAATCATTCGAATTATTGAGATGCTTCGCGCTTTCAAGATGGTGAGGAGAGTTTCAGTAAGTTCAGCTCGCTCAAAGAAAAAAAGCAGACATAGACACTCAGTTTTTAATATAAGTAGATGGCTTTTCAACAAATGAATGTTTCAAAATATTACAAGTAGCTAGCGATAAAAATTCTACGTAAGTGGCCCGCTTATGAGTTTCGTGTTTGATTTAGTTAAGCCTTCATTCAAAATTCTCATTATCATTGTTACACTGTTTCATAGCAACGACGGTTTGCAAGAATGAATTTCATATTTAATCATTTATTAGGCTTAATTGCTATAAATTTGACTACTTATTAATTAATATCTTCGCTAATTAAAATCGTATAATGATATAGATTGAAACTAATAAAGCCCGAAAAATTACCTATCTATCGGTACCTGGTTCGACTTTCAGTTCATTGGCATTCAGGAGAAAGAAGCGTGACATAGAAAGATAGTTAGAAAGATAGTTAGAAAGAAAGATAGTTAGAAAGATACTCAGTTTTTAATATAAGTAGATTGCTTACATATTTATTTGAATGTACAGTTATCCTCTGTTATATCGCGCCTCGTCGCATTGTTTACTCGAATATATTGCATTTTTTATTCCATGATGGGGAATTTTTTTATTAGGCCAGCAAGGTAGTACACTAAGTATCCCTGTTTCATATGTCAATGGGATAGTCTTGAGAAAACAACATTGGTTTAGAAAGGTCTGGCCTTTGATGAAAAATATGGAAGTAGGTAAAGCAAGCGTAACGCATGAGACACCGATAAGCAGAGAGAATATTCTTCTTCCATCACTTCTCATCAAGCTTGGGTTAATTAAACAGTTAATCAAAGCCCTTGATAAAACTGGAAACTGTTTTAAATGTGTATGTCAGAAATTTCCAGCCCTGAGCATGACAAAATTAGCAGGCATCTTCGATGGACCACAAATCCATACTCTCATAAGACACTATATTTGTAAACTATATGACGCAAATTGAATCTGAAGCGTGGCTAAACTTTGTTTTAGTAGTCAAACATGTTTTGAAAGTACCATGAAGCATTAGACTATTCAGAATTAGTTGCTGAAATGCTTCAAAATTTCACACATTACGAGCTGCTATGAGCATTAAATTACATTTTTTGCAAAGCTATTTGGACAGATTCCCGGATAATCTGCGATTACAGTGAGGAACAAGGAGAACGACATGAGAAGAAAGTTAGAGGTCGATGGAATCGCCACATGACGGCTGACTACTGTTGTACTTTAATAAGATATTTTCCTGAGCAATACTACCACAGAAAAGCTTACAGAAAAAGTTTTCTACAATTTTTGTTTTAATTATTTGATGAACAGCATATAATTTTTTTGTTTTTATATCGTTCTGCTAAAGGATCTTAATAAAAATATTTTTTCAATATATATTGAGATTTATATTTAGGTTTTCTTGAGTGAAATAGCTAATGGTCTTAATTTCAAAAACTAGAACCAATTTGACAAATCTAATATTTTTTTAATATTCAGCACACTTGTCTGATAAGGAATTGACTTTAAGTTAGAATGCCGCAAAATGACTATTACCCTGTGTAATAATAAATGTTCGGACAGGTAAAAATCTCTAAAAATTTGCCATTTTTTTTCATGGAACAATGTGGATCCGCCATACTAGTTATTTAAAATCAATGCTTTGGAACATAGAATGGCTTTTCGAACGTTTCTCATACCGATCAGATGAAAAACTGAATGGTTGCTCAACAGTACCAAAAGGTAAAGTGTTGTCAAAAATGACGTTTCATCAGAATGGCAATGACAGCAAAAGCAAAAGTATGTAATGTATAAGTGAAGAAACGCAACGATGAAAACTATTTTGTAATCAATATAAAACAAGCATCAAGTTTAAACAACTCCTTAAAAAATCTTTCGTTTCCTGCTATAAAATTTGTGTTTCGTTTTAACCAATTGAAACAATTATTATATTTTTTTCAAAATATTCTTCAGAAATTCGTTACATTTAGAATTATTGTTTGGCTTCTAAGAGATAGCTCTTGATTAGTAAAGAATACGTGGCAATCGTTCCTAGCAGTGACAAGAATAACCCTTTCTTAATGTAAACAAGGCCACCAACTGAGAGTGCAAGTCCTTGTTGGCATTTCATCAGCAACGTCATTTTGTGTTTAAATGATCCCTTTACATCAGCTTTCATGGATACAATATTGAATATTTTTTCGTTCCATTCCGGAATACCAGCGGAAAAATAAATCATGCAAAACAGCACACATGCGGCCCAAGTCGTTGCCATCTGACTTATTATGCCGACCACACTACATGAAAATCCATCAATTAAGATGTGGACCATTGTAAAATAAATTGTAGCAGAAATGAATACTACTGCCAGGAACTTAAGTTTTCGTATTTTGCCATCAATGTAGGCCACAAGATGTCTTATTTTATCGTATGCCTTTATATCGGACAAGGAAATGAATGGACTAAGTAGTAGTTTATGTGCGAAATCTTTCACTACTTCTTTTAAATGCCGTGACAAAATGCAATAAAGTATTCCAAATACGGCTTCCGATAAGTTGAATGTGTAATGTATTACCACGCAATAAATGATCGCTGCAACATCAATGGCATATCTTTCGTTTAACCATAATGCAGCACTTTTCCCTATTGTACGAAGAAAATGCTCCTTGGAATCAGAAATTAACGCTGCTGTCAATTGGCTTAGATTTAACGTTATGGATAACCCACACGCCAGGTAGGCATACCTTTGAAACATGATGCATTTTGCTTTAGAAGCGTGAAAAATATCCATGCTATTCAAAATACTAATTATATTAGCAATACGCCTTCTATTCCGGAAGAGCAAAATTCGTACAATTAATCCGATAGACAGGCAAAGAGGTTCAGGTAAGTGTTCTGGAGTTATTCCTTGCTGCACAATTTTATAAATCTTAAAAATGGTAATTAGAATACCAGAAAGAATTACGACGTGCGAAAATATGCTGAGTGCAGCGTTCATCCCTCGCAATCTGTTCTTTGTTGTTGTCAAAATATCAATTCCGTAGAAGAGACTTAAAAGTTGCACTGGTAAGTAAATATTAATACATTCGTGATCTATATTTACCTCATTCGTGACCTTTCCAACACAAGCTTTTCGTTTGCATAATGTTTTGAGAGCTTTCTGAATCATTTCGACAGCAAGTGCTCTTAATTTTCTACCATTATTTGCATATAAATATAAATACAAAAAAGTTTTGAAGAAACGTTGGTAAATTTTACAGGTGCAAATTTCCTAATTCTTTGGACGTATAACAATCCTGAAAGTAAACTTTACGCTACCATCATTTCTGCATTTACTCTGTAATTTTAGTATCTAAATCATGCATGAATAAGGTGGCCATACATTCCGTCAAGAACCGGACTGTCCCATTTTCAAGTATCCTGTCTCGTTATTCACTATACAGTCGAACCTTATTAAAACGAACTCCAAACGGCCTATGAAATCAATTCGTTTTAATCGTAGTTCGTCTTATCCGGACAGCAATATACGACAAACAGCAGGGCGGAGATATGAGACGTGGTTCGTTTTTGCAGTAATTTGCTCGAAGGCGTGTTCAACTTATCGAAGTTTACTTATTTTACGTTTGTTCGACCCTGATGTACTAGTAGAATTAGAATTTTCGCTTCTGCCTAATTCATGTATTAGCAGAAAAGCTCTGTTGCAAATCACCAGTTCTTAAGGCAATGTTGATTTTAATGGTAAATAGTATGAAGTTCTGCCAAAAATTTCACTTTTATTTAAAATTTGTGCCAAATGTACTTCAGTAAATTTGTACATTAAAATATTACATCAATGTATTTCTGTTTTTGCACGTCATATAATATTTTTTAAAAGAGCCTTTTTAAAAAACGTGAACATTTGCAGATTTGCAGATACCTAAAAGTTAGTCCGTGTCCCGTTTTGCGGAAAAAAATAAATAACCACATTGTGATTAAAATCATCAGCAAAGTAACACTTTGGAAATATGTTGAGCAGTCAGTATGATTTTAAGAAATGATGAAGCATAAAGGTTTAAAAAAAACATCAATAGAATTAGAAAGCCTTCTTTTTTTTATTGCCTTTTAATCGCATGAATAACATTCGGAACGAAATATATATATTTCATATCTCAATTTTCAGTACTTATGTTTATGGCTTTAATACAACTTTTCATGAAATTGAAGTCCTCGGTGCTAGAACGGAACAGTTTTATTTTAAAAACTTTTAGGAGAACATTAAGAAGAAAAAAAAATCGAAATTCCTCTTTAACTACTTTTCTTTACATTCAATAAATATTTATGTCAGAATTCGTATCCGTAAAACCAATTTGAATAACATTTTAATAAAATGTGAATGTTACCTATAAATAATTAATAATTTTGTCTTAGAGCTCTCCCATCAGCAGAAAGAAGAGCTGTCTCCTATTTTCACCGAAATATTGAATTACTAATGGAAAAACTGTATAGTTATTGGTTGCGTAAGTGATTACACGACTGTATGTTTGAATATAAAATAAATAAGGGCCGTGCTCCACATCAGCGTAAAACGCGACCGAAACTGAAGGCAGAAACCGAAAATCCGGGTACTTTCCATAGGAACACCATTGAATCCATTTTACGCTTCTGCCTAATTTTTCTGCTTTACGTCGATGTGGAGCATGGCCCTAAAACCGTTTCATATTAATAAAAATTAAGTTTTATAATACAATGTATGGCGGTAAATTGAGTCAGTGGTTTATTGAATGAGCCGCTTTAACAAATCAAAGCTGTTTAGAACAATCGTGATTCATGTAAGTGCCGGCCACTGTAATTTGTTTATGTATTTGGGAATTTATATTGGTTTTAAATACTTTTTGTATATGTATTCTGATTTAAGTCGACACAGAAATACAAATGTCATAAGCACAGTTACTGACTACCTTGTTACAGTTATTGGCTATGAGATCGTTTAGTTATTTGCCACATAAAAACAGTTTGGAACACAATAACTAGAATGCTATTGCAATTTTCTGCATATTACTGTGTGCATATTTACCTTCAAACTTAAGAACCACCGAAATATCCATTTTGACCATCCCCGAGTTAATTATCACGAGTTTTCTCGTGACGTCTGTAAGTACGTATATACTATGTATGTCACATAACTCAAGGGTCTTAATGGGGTCTAGTTGTGCACTCCTCATTTTGATTGTAATCTGACGTCCCCAATAGGCTTCTTATCAAGCTTTTTAGGAAATCGACTTTAATGTCAGTTCATTTAGCACCATAGACATAGAGACCCCCGTACTCACTAATTTACTTGGTTTACCAGATTAATTTAATTTTTTTGGGTATTAACATTTAAACTCATAATTTGTATGTTTCGGTGGAAACAAAAAAGGCTAACTTTTTGTTCAGTCGCATTTTCGGTTAATATAAAAAGTGGGAACAAAAAAAAAAAAAAAAACTAGTGATTTTTAAATTTGCTTCTGCTTGCTACTGACGACCAGAAACATTTCCCAGCTTTGATGTTTAGTAACATTCCCAAGCTTTTAAAAAATACATTGTACGAAAAAAAGTGCAAAGCTAAGGCTGAAAGAACGCCATTCATTACTTTATTTTTAAATATCTTAACAGAAAGAGAGAACAGTGGGAAAAAAGAAACTTCATTCTCTTATTTTATGAATGCATGAGAAACATAAAACATACAAGTGAAATAATAGCTTAGCAAAAGAAAGGAGTTAGGTTCAATTTTTATGTCTTTCATAAAAAGAAATTACAAACTGGTAATTTCGAAAGATATGTGAAAAACGTAATTTACTTTTATTACTCTTAGAATTCGGAGAATCTTTTGAATTTTTATTAAACGCTTCGTTTCTACTACATCTACCTAACTTTACATTCATTTCGATTTCTCAATTTTACGTATCATGATATTTTAGGGTTGCATTCAGTTTCAATGAATAAAAATAAATGGCAATGGAATAAACACGTATTATAGCTGAGGTCATAAACAACAGTGATGTGACGAAAAAGGAGGTAATTTTGTTGAAAAAGTATCTTAAAATACTGAATAAACACATAAAGAAAAAAAATAAAATTGTTTGTTTTGATAGGGGTTTTTTTCTTCTTATTTTAAAAGAGTAAGACCGTTTTCTTAGAGCGGCATTCGCCAAAATAAATTAGATACTGAAACATTTAAGGACGCAGTATAGCCTAAAAGGGCTCTTGTGCCATTAAAAACAAGAAGGAAGGAAATATTTCAGATTTTCATTATTTATGTCACAAGAAGCGTTGGTTATTCGTAGTTCGAGATCTTGAATACGCCACCTTACGGGGACTTAAAAATTAGCCAAAGAGGTAAAACATTTCAGTTTTTGCAAGGACAAAGCAGATGTCTCAATTGATGGATCCTACGTAAGTGAGTCTGGTATCAATTTACCCATTTTCTCTCCCATTAGTCAGAGACTGTATCACCTCTTATAATTTATTTGAAGTACGAAAAATGACCAATGAACAGGTTAAATAGTTTTCTTCAATTTTATTTTGATGTTCTTATTCTTAGATATTCACTTTTGCCATTTAGGATAACATTGAACCATGTGGATAAATCTTACACCACTTCATAACTTTTAATGTATTCTCCTTTAAAAGAACCAGCGGAAGGCAATTTGCTCTGCTGGCAAGTTCATAATATCTGTTTTCTGTTTTTGTTTTCCTTTTACATTTAGGTTAACAACAGTGTGCACAATTTAGTATGTGATCGAGCCAAGCTCTTAAGAAGATAGAAGTCGTCAAAAAATTTCTCGATCTGTGTATTGTAAAATTCTCTATGAAACAAAAATGGACACAATGAAAAAAAAATAGTTGCGGGGTAAATGTTTAGAAAATTAATTTTCCTGGATCACTTAAATTTACTCTTTAACATGCGTAAAGTTCCTAATCATGACGTGCGGTGACTTGCTATAAATTGACTATTTGTGCATTTTTAACGTTGAATTTAAACTTTACAGCTATCGCACAAAGGTATTTATTTTCTTTACTCCAATTCAGTTTTTTTTTTCTCTTTTCTTTCTTTCTTTTTTTAATAATGCTTTGAGGAAAACTCAATAAATCAGTTTCCTTTTAAATATATTTTTGGGGGAATGTGGAGAATGTGAAGAACTGATTTAAATTTTATTAAGCTGCCATTTCTAAAATTTATTTAATTCTAAGTATCCCTGTCTTATTTGAACAAAAATTTTCAGCAGAAGTTAAGCCCTCTTCTCTTTTTTTTTTCCTTAAAATTTGCTGTTACACAGCTGAAATACTCAACCGACGATATGTGCTTAAAATCATAATTATTTTTTGATTGAAAGGCAGAAAATAATTCTGTATCAGTAAATTTTGTGGACTGAGGTTGAGGCCAAAAGTATGAAAATATAAATGTACCTCTTAAAAAAAAGAGAGAGCAACAAGAAAAAGGAATAACACAGGGCATAAAAAGATACGGGTCATGGAAAAAAAAATCAGGAGCTTCCAATTTAATGTCAAATTGCGTTATAGCTCTGAATAGGATGTACTCAAAATTATACTTTACTCAGCATAGAACGAGAAATATCAATTTGATTACCAACAATACCGTTGCCACTTTTTTCAAAGCAAATGTTCATACCAAGAACAAAATAGGGAATCTTCTAATTTTCTACTCACATATGGAAACAATAAATTAAAAAAAAACTTCTCGGAAATCAATAAAACAATTTTAAAACTTTCACTGTGGAATTTATTATTTTTATAAGTAGCAAAAGATTCTCCTTCTTATCGGTTGATTATGCTGATTTTCGTAATCATTTCCATATTATTAAAGGCGAGACCAGTTATTGGTGCGTTTTCTAACTTAGAGTATTGGTTTTTTGCCTCGTGACATTTGCAAGTTTTATAAAAGCTTACTGAAGTTTGAAATTGCTTCTTCGTTCCTGAAATAAGTACAACAAATCTATATTTCGCAAAAGGATTCGTTTTCCATGCACCATTAAACAACTTCATGTATATACATTTTCTAATGTGTTTCTAACAAAATTAAATTAAAAAAAAAGCTTAGTTGTTTTTCATCAGTAGACGACCAAGCAATTGATTTAATAAGAATATCCAGAACTAATTGAATTTTATTTCCTTTTGCAGTGTTTTGGCATACATTTACCTTGTTTTAGTTATATTGTACTTTCATTGAATTAAATTCTTTCAGTTTTCAATCTTTATTACGGGAATTAGTTTTTATTAATGATATAGAGACAGTTAGTTAAACAAATCTGTCCCCAAAGTAACTTTTATTTTTGATTCGTATAAAACTGATTGCTTTAATTCATTAAAGTATTATTAACTGAGTTTTAAACTCAGAATTCCAGTAGTCATCACATTTTTTTACGTTTCTGTACTGATCAACACTTACTAGATCATTTTTTTAATATTATACGAACTAGCTGCGGGGCCCGGCGTTTCACGGACTTCCTCAGAAATAAAAGCGATGTCAAGTAGCACATGCTTAACACTAACTTTAAATGACAAATGAAAAATTTACGGTATAATTTTCCATTAAAATAACGACACCACACTGCTCATTCTTCCTCTAAAATTAACAATAAAATTCTAAACAGATTAGTTGTTTTCGGATTTATATGAAAGGAAAAAAAAAACCATACTAAAAGGAATTATTTCAACAGCGAAAAAGCTGTTTTAGAATTTGCATGGCAGCCAAAACAATTGTTTGATAAAAATAATTACGTATTAGAATTTTATTCATTAGCACATATTTAAAATGGCTGCAGAAGGAAATAAAAATCATTGACTAGAATAAAAGAGGAACTAAGAAAAATTTGATTTAAAGTTATAAGTGAGAAATAAAATTCCTTACCAAAAACAATTATTCCCAAATCGCTTTCTTCCTGTAAAATGAATTGTAAAACTCCAAACGAAAGAGTTGTTTTAATATTTGTATCGCAGCCAAAATAAGTCCCTGCTAAAAATATCAGCAGGGCGAGGACTGCTGATGGTCTTTGAAAAAGGTGAGAAAGGTGACAAATTTTAAAACAAAGGTGACTAAAAGGTGACAAAAAAGTAACTAAAAGGTGACCAAAAGTAATTTGTTAAGAAATCAAAAAACAGAAAACGATTATCATTTTTTCCGACTTTTACCAAAATAGTCTACATACTATTTTTAAAGACTTAATTTCCGAACATGAACATGATAGGACTGGAAATACCAAAATAAATCATTTTAGGACATATTTTCAAAAAACTTTCAGGGTAAACTCTATGTTAGGGATGATTGTGAGCTCATAAAAAAATACCTTAAAGTTTTAAAGAGAAAATGTGTATGTGTGAGGGGGGAGGGTGTTTTTTTTAAAACCAAAGCCCTATTTCTTTAGCGCACCTAATTTTATAACTATACATGTATAATAATTAATTTCCTTTCATAAGCTATCACATTTCATGTATTCGAATAGTTTCAAATAGTTTTTAGTCAAAATATTGTGCATGCATTTAATTAAAATTTAACATGAGTAAGAAAGTTACTTTTGAGCTGGTGCTGAACAAATAATCTCCAAAAAATATTTTAAGGAGAAATTAAAAAAAAAATTATTTGTGTGTCTTTCAACAAGGAATAGCAAGCATCAAAAGTGTGAAGTATGAATCTTACAGCGGAAGCAAAGAAATGCCGATTTCAAAGTTAAGGCGTTAAAAGTATGAAAGTGGCATATAAAAGATTTCAAATAAACTTACTTCAGATTTACAATTGAAAACTCTACGATAAACATATTATTCTTACTATCCACATGGCAAAATAAAATTTTATCAAATCTTCAAATTTAAACTTAGACATTTTGATTTTCATAAAAGAGGCAGAATTTCGCTCAAAAATTTTAAATTTATGATTTTTTAATATAAGGGTGAATATCAGGAAAAGTGCTAATTTAAGTCACAAATGAATTTCTCAAGCACTTCCAAATAAAAACCAAAAATTTTTCTTTTCCCATACAGTAAACTGCGTTGCACATACAATCCATGACAAAATTTTCAGGTTTTACTTTAATTTGTGACAATAGAACTATTTTTATTGCCTCAATGTCATGTCGGCAGCGCGTCACACATTCGAATTGCAAAGTTCAAAAAAATCCTGTGGATTATAAAACATCGCAGCAGAAACAAATACAAAAGGAAATAAAGTGTTTTATGTTCTTCTATGACGTTTAACTTTTGAGTTTTAGATAAAATGAATTTCGATCGATAAAAAAAAGCAATTTCTGCTTGTCACAAGTTTTCATAACATGACGAGTGAACCAACTTCCGGAATGATAAAATCCAGACAAAACATTTTTTGGCGCCAAAAAATTACGCTGGGAGAAGCTCTAATATGTGATGTTTCAGTTCCGATGGAAAATTTTCACTTCGGCTGCATTAAATTATAGGTAAGATCTTTTCAATCTTGACTTTTCTGTTTTTACCAAATGAAGTGTCATGTCGGCAGCGGAATTTAAGACACAAAATAAAGTAATTTTTCAATTTATTTTTGCATAATGGAGAGAAACCTTTTGTCATGGACATAATAAGGTGTTTTTATTTTCGAATCTTCAATTAGGAATGTTCAGCTATCATATCGCGGGAAATTTGTCATGTCGGCAGCGGTCATGTCGGCAGCGCCAAAGTAGAAGGTATTTGTTACGAAACTGATGCGTGCGATACCGATATTTTTTCGCAATTTTTTCTTCGTGTTATGAGTTTGTTGAGTTTTAAAGTACAAAGGTAGATTCAAGTGCATCGTTTTTCCTACTAATTTTTCCCATTTTAGCAGTTTATTCATTGTTTTTAAATGCTTTAAAAACATTCATTTTTCCGCAAAATTTGAGTTTTCAAACAAAATTATTGTCTTTTTTCACCCTCTTTTCTTTTACATCAATATTCCGACCTTCGTTCCTAACTACTGCACCCAAATTTATAATTTTGTCTTAAAATGGAACTCTTAAGAACAGCTTAGTGAAAATCTCCCTCCCCCGCCAAACTCTGACTGTCTTGATCTAATTTCGTTTTAAAGATTGTGTTAAGAATGTCACTTTATTTTTATTTTTAACTATTCACCTATTTATCTGTTTGAAAAAAACTTTGTCGCACTTATTTAGACTTTAACTAACTTTTAATTAGTCTCTAATTTTATTTATAAAACTAAAACGCCTTCAGGCTCTGAAAATATTATTATATTCTAAGTAATAATTATTTTGTTTTTAAACATAAAAGGTTGTGAAAGTGTTTACTTTTGTGCACTAAGTGTAAAATCTGTAATATTTGTCAGTTCGGTAGCATTCTCATCATGTCGGTAACGCTCAAAGACAACCCCCCCTAAAAGAGGGGTAAATGTTCACTTTGACCATGCCCCGAATTTTTAAAAAATATTGTTACTAATGTGTATTTGAAATACCCAATTAATTTAATTTTCTGAGTATCTTTAAAAATTGAAAATTTCCATGGTCTAATTGGCACTTTTCCTGATATTCACCCATAAATAGATTGCATTGATTTGTCTCCTAAGGGTAATAAACATCAAAAATGAGAAAAATTCGATTCTCATATCGGATGCAAATCGATTGCATTTTTTGAAATGAAGGCATCAAAATAAAAAAAAGATGCAAATAAAATAATTTATTTAAGCAAAAAAAAAACAATTAGAATGGCAGCTCAACATTTCTATTCAATAAATACACTGCGATGCAAAAGTTTAGACAAAACCCAAATATGTAAATAAAAAGAAAACTATTCAACGAAATGCTTTCAAATTTGTATTGCAGATACACAATATGGTCCCAAATATGTGTCTGGAGTTCTTAAAACTATAACTGGAATCAAATTTTGGATATTACAAAAGACATTTTTTTTTACATTGTTGCAAAAGTTTAGACAATAGTCAGATTTTATGCAAATGTCCCTTGAAATGTGATTGGTGGAGGAAATGCGGGACTGTATTATTCATTTATAAAGAGCAGAGATTGCTGAATAAAAAATCAAAATCTCAGAAGCTCTTTAGTTCTCGTGTGAAGAAGATGAGAATGTTTGGAAGCCGAAATTTGAAAATGAACCTACTTTATTAATTTTTTGTCTTTGAAATCGGCTCTAATATGGTAGTACATTGTTTTTTACTGTGTGGAGAGCAAATTCAGACATGCGTATCGATCAAAAAGTCCAAAGAAAATTAGATTTCTTAAGGATGAAGGAATTGAAAACGATTAGACCCTTAATTCTACAAGACTTCAACTTGGGTCAAAAACAGCACATGACAGCATAAGTAGATTAACAACTGAATCGGAATGCATAAAAAAAACAAAGAATTGTGCCTGAGCCTTTTCGGACAGAGTGTCCCAAATAAGCCAGATTTTAATGTTAAAATTCAGCATATGTATCATCGTGACTAAAAAATGAATGGTACGTTCTTTGATAAAAATTATTAAAATTGGGATAGCTTAGATGTATTATAATTATTTTCGCGGGACTTGAGAAAAATCCAATGATCATATGCTGTGCTGTTTTTACCAATAAAATCTGGCTTATTTGGGACACTCTGTCCGAAAAGGTTCAAGCACAATTCTTTGTTTTTTTTATGCATTCCGATTTATTCATCTACTTATGCTGTCACGTGCTGTTTTTGACCCAAGTTGAAGCTTTGTAGGATTAAGGGGCAAATCGTCAGTTCGAGCCATTTTTTCAATTCCTTCATCTTTAAGAAATATATTTTTTCTTGGTCTTTTGATCGATACGCATGTCTGAATTTGCTCTCCTCAAAGTAAAAAACAACGTACTACCATACTAGAGCCGATTTAAAAGACAAAAAATGAATAAAGTTGGTTCATTTTCAAGTTTCGGCTTCCAACTTTTTCATCTTCTTTACACGAGAACTACAGAGCTTTTGAAACTTTGATTATTTATTCAGCAATCTCTGCACTTTATAAATGAATAATAAAGTCCCGCATTTCCTCCACCAATCACATTTCAAGGGATATTTGCATAAAATCTGACTATTGTCTAAACTTTTGCAACAATGTCAAAAAATGTCTTTCGTAATATCCAAAATTTGATTCCAGTTATAGTTTTAAGAATTCCAGACACGTATTTGGGACCATATTGTGTACCTGCAGTAGAAATTTGAAAGCATTTCGTTGAGTAATTTTCTTTTTATTCACATATTTGCATTTTGTCTAAACTTTTGCATCGCAGTGTATTATTAATAATTATCGGTATAATCATCGAAAATTCGAAAAAGCAAAAAAATTCCGGAGGTGAGAAGATAAAAAGCATTATAAAAAATATTATATTTCCGGTATTTTCAAACATGAAAATACCGGAAATTCGGTAAAATACCAAAACACAATCGCCCCTAGTTATGTTCAAAGATTTTTCTTTAAAATCAATTATATTAACATCTGAAATTATGAAGTGAAGATATTGACGATTATTTAAGAACATATTTTTTTTTCATATTTTTAATAGCTCATTGCAAAATCATTAACTTTCTCTTTCTTGTTTCTGTGTAAATACAAAGCATAAATGCTCACTAAAAAGTGTTGAAAATAGAGAATGAGTGAAAATCCCATCTCTATGCAAATCATCAACCGAATTTCGTTTCAAGAACAAAAAAAAAGAACTGCCAAGTATCCTTGGAACAGGTGCACCTGTTTTTTGTTTCTTTTTGAAACTTTTAAACAGGGCTTCTAAAGGCTTTGTTTTGTGAATGAACCACAGTTCAAACACTTTTTTTAATGGTTAAATGACAGATTTTTGCTTTTTTTTTTTTTTTTTTTTTCAAAATTCTTTTTAATTTCAGGTAAGGAAAAGAATATTTATACTTTTCAACAATTTTATTAATCAGAAATAGATTTTTCTAAAACACATTTCAAGAAAGGTTTAAAAAGGTGACAAAAATTCCAAAAGGTGACAAACAGTAACCAAAATTTCAAAAGGTGACTAAGGCAGGAATTCAAGTGAAACACGGATGATCGCAACTCACCAATGCAATCGCAAATTGCCAAATTTGGATTCAAGTGAAACATTACAATCGCTACGAGATGCGAGTCCAATGCAATTCGACTACCAGTAGCGATTGCAATTTTGGTCTATTGCTCTCTCCTCTTCCGCAGGAATTCAAGTGAAAAACCATTGCAATCGCTTCGAGGCGATCGCAATTGCAATCGTTACTGGAAGTCGAATTACGATAGAATAGCATCTCGTAGCGATTGTAACGTTTCACTTGAATCCAAATTTGGGATTTTGCGATTGCATTGGTGAGTTGCGATTGTCCGTGTTTTACTTGAATTCGGCCCTGAAGGTGAGAAAGGTGACTGAGTCCTCGCCCTGCATCAGTTATAATTTTATTCGTTAATACATATTCAAAATGGCAACAGAAACAAATATGGATTGCACACACAAAAAAAAAAGTTCATGCTAAAAACATCAACCAGAATTTTATTTGTTAACACATACTCAAAATGGTAACTGAAATAAAAATTATTGATTAGAATGAAAGAAATGATGAAAAATGTGGTTTTATTAATTATCATTGAGAAAAGAAATTCCAACAAAAAACCATCATTAGAACTTAAGAGTACTACGTTTTCAAAATGGCAACAGAAAAAATAAAAGTCATTTTAGAATAAAAGAGAAATACCGAAAAAGTTAAGGCAGAAAAAAATTCCGAAATAAAAACAATTGTTAGAACTTGATTGAAACACGTATTCGAAATGGCAACGGAAAGAAATAAAATATTTGAGTTTTAAAGTTAAAAAAATATAATTAACGTCTTAATATCTCAGCGAATTAAAGTCGTACAATTACGCGGTTAAGCAGGAATTCAAGTGAAACACGGACGATCGCAACTCACCAATGCAATCGCAAATTCCCAAATTTGGATACGTTACAATCGCTACGAGATGCGATTCTAATGTAATTTGACTTCCAGTAGTGATTGCAATTTGCGATCGCCTCTAAGGGATTGCAATGGTGTTTCATTTGAATTCGACCCTTTTAGTCTAGTATTGTTTGGAAAGTTTCGACTCTCAGCGGTTTTTGAGGAGTTCAAGCTTCAGACAAACAGACGCGAACAAATTGTAATTTAATAGTAAAGTATAGATGGTGTAAGAAGAAAAAATAAACAAGTTCTAACTGAAAGTATAGCAAAGCTTTTTTTTTTTTTTTTTGATTTGACGATTTTTTTTTTTTTTTTTTTTTTTTTTTTTTTTTATCATCCACCGTTTTTGAAGTTAGGTCCGAATTCAAGTGAAACACTATTGCAATCGCTACTGTTAAGTCGAATTCAAGTGAATTCGTTTCACTTGAATCCAAATTTGGGAATTTGCGATTGCATTGGTGAGTTGCGATCATCCGTGTTTCACTTGAGTTCGGCCCTTAGAAGGCAGACGTTAGGACGACATTTGATGAAAAGTCGCCAAGCTTAGTAAGAAATTAAGGGCCGAGTTCAAGTGAAACACCATTGCAATCGCTTAGAGGCGATCGCAAATTGCAATCACTACTGGAAGTCAAATTACATTAGAATCGCATCTCGTAGCGATTGTAACGTATCCAAATTTCGGAATTTGCGATTGCATTGGTGAGTTGCGATCGTCCGTGTTTCACTTGAATCTTCACCTAAAGGTGCAAAAAAAGATGATCAGGATTTCTATATCTTTTATTGTGAACAAAGCTAATGAAACTGTTACAGTGTTCGTTTCTCGCTAAATTTAGCAAGTTTTTTTTAATATTGCCCGATTTTAAGACCTCATATTATAATAACGGGGAGGACGAGGGCAAATGATTTATGCGTCAAAAAAACATTTTTAACAATGCTCTTGCAATTGCTACTTATTTATTTTTCTCTTTTTTTCATCTTTACGCTTTAATTTATTTATTTTTTGTTTTGGTTCATGGTTACTAGCTAAGCAAAATGAAGCATTTAATTACTTAAATTTATTAAGTTGTCGGACCGTATTTAACTTTTTTGCCCAGCTTACAATGTGTTTTAAAGAAGATTTTCTTTTCAGTATCATTAAATTCATCTAGTGCAAAACAGGACCGATGGTACTAGATTTCTATTTATAACGGTTTTGCTAAATACACTCTAAAGGAGTTATATAATAAATTGTTTTTAACTTTAAATGTAAAAGAACAATATTATTTTCGATTCCGCTTTTTCGAAAAAGTCTTAAAATTATTCGACATTTTAATGGAAAATAATGCGCGTTTTTTACCTTAATAGTAATAAGATAGCAAATGATTTATTTATTTTTAAGACTTTCATATTCTTCTTTAATCAATTTTATGTATATATAATCAAATTAAAAGTTTCAAGTTATATTAAATATCAAAATAGAATTCTTACAGGCAGAATTATCTGCCCTTTGTCTCAAATATAAAACGTTGAATTGTTTTATGCTATTTTATTTGAAATTGAAGATCTGAAATCAATTTTATTAAGGAGTTTTTTTAATCACTATGCCTTCAGATGTTTTCGAAAGAATATTTTTACAGAAATTAGTTCTGGCACAGAGAAAGTACAAAAATATTCCGAACTAATTTGTAAGATATAACTTTCATTTCTGACTCTGAATTCTAAGCATGTTGAATCGGGATCAATAGGTCAGAAAGCTTTCAACTTTCGAAAATAATTGAGATGACAAAACTTAAATAAGACAAACAGGAAGCAGTAACATAAATGTATTTATATTATTTTGTTTTAAATTATCTGTTTGAAGTGGAAGTTCGAAACATATCTCATCTAGAAAATAACCACTTTTTTCATTCAAAAATTATCTTTATTCAATTTGCAATGCTTGTTCGAGCTCAAAAAAAAAAAAAAAAAAAAAAAAAACAAAAACGATGATACGTGGTTGTTTCCCTAATTCAGTTCGCCTTAGCTTTAACTTCTTTTACTGTTGGAAAAACATGAAGAACACACTTATATATGCTCACAACTCTATCTACATATCAGAATCGTTTTTTTTTTTTTTTTTTTTTTTTTTTAAATTTCTGTTTTTATTTATTTATTTACTAGCTTAATACCCGGCGTTGCCCGGGTGCTTATTAATACAACATAGCATTCAGGGAAAAAAAGTTTGAAGGAGTTCTATTCATATGGGTATAAAATAATTTGCATCAATCTGTCTCTTAGGTAAAAACTTTGAAAAAATCTAAAATATTACAGAAAGTTAAACGTTTACAGAAAAATAGTCTTATCAAAAGATGAAAATGAAAGATAAATGTTGTCTGTGCTTTGCCGCGTCCACTGGCATGAAATATATGCACATGGAAGTGAAAAAATTGCATCAATTTCACCCGCCAAATTTAAAATAATAACTTTTCTCTATTAATTGTTCCCACCTACAAAGTAAAAATTATTATTACTCAGAAATAAATCTATTTCTCGTTCTGAAGGCTTATCTCCATTACAGACGCAACTGTCGTCGCATTGCAAATTTGAAATTCAAATCCGTGGTTCTTTTTATAAAGTCCACATGAATTATGATTGTTTTTTACTTATTTCAATGCTAAAAGGAAATAGGTGAGCCTTAAATTGAAAATTCATTACTTTAATCGTAATCATTGTTGGAAAATACTCATATTTAAAAATCTTAAATTTCATCAATTTGAATGCTAAAAGGCCTATCTCGATTACAATATACATAGGCTAGATTCCTATAAAAGGGTCATTTTTTGACAAAAAATTTAAATTTGAGCTTTTTAGATTTTTTAAAATTTCAAGACCCCGCCTATGAGAATTCTAGGGCATCAAGGAACCTCTGTGTCAAGTTTGATGAAAATCTGACGCAAACTGTGGATTTGTATAGAGAACAAGTATATATACATACACTCATTTTTATAGATATAGATTTCATTTTGTTTTTTTTTTTTTTTTTTTTTTATTGTTTTTGTGCACTGCCAAGCTCATTATTTAGAAACACCAACATAGTAAACTAAAAAAACTAAAAAATAACATGCCATGGTATAAGGGAGACAAATTGATTTTTATCTAAGAGATTGGCTATCAAATTTGACGTATTAAAAAAAAAAAAAATATGCACCTTAAAGTCAGACTTACGCAAGTCACATTTTCACTACTTCTCAGGGAGCGCGATCTATACTTAAGGGATTTTTTCCGCTTTTTCCCTGTTTCGAACCACTGTGCACCACTGAATTGTGAAAGAGCATACAAACACGACCGTCTACACACACGCGCGTGTTCACACACATGGCAATACACTCACACACACACACTTATTGCAATTCATCGTTGCGAAAAATGTAATTTGAATTCGAGGGGTCAAAATTTAAATTATTTTATTTTCCTCCTTATAACTTTTGTTTTCTTTTTGAGACATTTTTGGAGATTGTATCAGAAGCTAAAGTTTTTACCCAAGACCAGATTTTGGAAAAACTACATTTCTTTTGTAGCGAGCTACAACTACAACTACTTTGCTATAAATGTAGTTAACTACAACTACAACTACTTTTTTTAAAAATGAGTGACTACAAACTACTTTTGAATTGTAGTCGCTACTTCGCTACTTTTTGAAAATCTACTTATATTAAAAACTGAGTACTAACTATCTTTCTTTCTAACTATCTTTCTATGTCACGATTCTTTCTCCTGAACGCCAATGAACTGAAAGTCGAACCAGGTACCGATAGATAGGTAATTTTTCAAGCTTCATTAGTTTCAATCTATATAATTATACGATTTTAATTAGCGAAAATATCAATTAATAAGTAGTCAAATTTAAAGCGATTAAGCCTAATAAATGATTAAACTTCCAAGACATTTTTTCTTACCGTTGCCATTTTGAATTAAAACGTTAATTAAATCATTGAACTATTTAAAGCTCCAAGATATTTATTTCTTTCCGTTGCGATTTTAAGGCAGGGATTTAAGTGAAACACGGACGATCGCAACTCACCAATGCAATCTCAAATTCCAAAATTTGGATTCAAATGAAACGAATTCACTTGAATTCGACTTACAGTAGCGGTTGCAATATGCAAACGCCTCGAAGCGATTGCAATGGTGTTTCACTTGAATTCGGCCCTAAATTGAAACGTTAATTAATTTGAACTTTTTAAAATGAAAGAGTGTTATTTTTTTCCATTGTCATTTTGAATACGTGTTATAACAAAGTTCTAACAATTGTTTTTATTCTAATTATTAATGACATATTTTTTCTCTGGTACCATTTTGAAAATGTGTTTTTAAATAAAATTGCAATTGCTGTTTTTAGAATGGACTTTTTCTGGCTGCGATCCAAATATTAAAAGAACTTTTTCGTTTAGAATTTTGCAATTAATTTTACAGGAAGAAAGCGGTTTGGAAATAATTGTTTTTGGAAAGGAATTTTATTTGTTATTTAGGGAGAGTGCTAAGTATGCGCTACTTGACATCGTCTTTATTTTTGAGGAAGTATGTGCAAATAATTCGATTGATTCTTTGATGCAGGAAAGCTTTTTAGCGAGCCGCTTTAGCGGGGAGTAGTTTATTAAACTTTTCCTTGGTACTTTAAAGGCGAGCCGCCTTGACGGCGAGTAAACTGTTTAAACTTTCCTCATTTCTTTAAAGGCGAGCCGCCTTGGTGGCGAGTAGTTTTCTCAAACTGCCTTCACTACATTACAGCCCGTGCAACGCCGGGCTACGCAGCTAGTAACTAAATAAAATGCATACACCGTTTGAGGATTGACCGAAAACATTCGAAAAGTGGTTAACATTAATAAATTAACTCATTTGAATATGGAATAGAAATAGGAATTGGCTTTGAATTTATTTGTTACTTTTTCTTTTTGTTCCTTTTTTTTTTTTTGTTTTTTTTTTTTTTTTTGGTTTTTTTTTTTTTTGCTAAAATTTGTTCTTTTTAAATTTTTTTACAATTTTTACGAATATTCATTACCAGAAAGGATTCAAAAGTTGAAAGATTGAAAGAATTCTACATTCATTTTTCTTTTCCTTGCCAGGGAATATTTAGGAACATGAAAATTATTTGAAGGAATATAAAAATTATGATGCCAAATAAACCAATGACACCGAACAGATAGAATGTATTTCGTTAAAAATGATGTATCTAAGATCAGCTCACATTTTTATGGATCTTATTTCTTACATTGCACCCGATGCTGCACTCGTGCAAGATTTGCACCAGTCAGAGTCAATTAAACCTTGTTTTTTCCTTCGTTTTTTTTTTTTAATTTTTTTCATTTATTTATTTTTTCTTTAAATTTAAAAGTAGTTTCCAGAAATCGCTAAAAACTACTTTTTTTTTTTTTTTTTGTATCGCGCTACTCACCACTCTACTTTTTTTTTTTTTTTTTAAGTAGACACTACTACACTGCAAACTACTAAAAAATGTAGCTACTACAGTAGTTTCGCTACTTGTAGCGCGCTACTTCCGACCACTGCCCAAGACTGTCTGCGGAATGAATTTACAAAAAACAATTTTGGGGATAAATACTTAAATGTCTTGGTTTTATCAAAGAGGGAAAAATGCATTCCTAAAAAATTAGGATGAAAAAAAACACCTACACTTACGTCTGGTCGAGGTAAACGTAGCGTCGATCTTAGTTTTTCAATAGGGAGTATCGAAAAAACATTTTTTTTAATCCTCAAATTTCCAATAATGCGGAAAAGTTGCCTTCTGTTATTTTCAGTATGTGTGCAAAATTTCATTCATCTGAGTTAATATCTTCAGTTGCTGCTGGGGCCGTTCATTATACAAAATTTGTTGTTTTTCTACGTATTTTTAAAAAATAAGAAATCGAATTCCTTAGTTCTAATAGTGCCGAAAAATTGGCCAATCTGGTATCCCTAGTCCGTGCAAATTTTTGTTCGTGTTAGTCGATAGCTTCAGTTACTTTCTGGATCTGTTTATTATACAAAATTTTTTAATTTTATCGGTTTTTCAAAACTTTTTATTTTTTGAATCCGAAATTATCATCCTTAATTCCAATACTGGCGAAAAGTTGCCATGTGGTTGTGGTATCCTCAGAGCGTGTGCAAATTTTGGAACTACGTGTGTATTCCAATTTCTTATTTAAAATAAATATTGAAAAAAGAATGAAAGTGACGAAAATGTGTAATGAATGGCCCCAGAGGTAACTGGAAGTCATTGACACGCAATAATAAAAATTTCTACTCACTCTAAGGAAACCAAATGGTTGGCGCTATTGAATCTACTAAATAAAATTTTCTATACAAAAAATAAAAAATATTGAAAAAAAAAAAAAAAAAAAAAAATACCGATAAAACTAACGAACTTGTATAACCAGAAACAACTAAAGTATTTGACCCACATATATATAAA
The DNA here is from genome assembly GCA_038373865.1 of Uloborus plumipes. Taxonomy (NCBI): domain Eukaryota; kingdom Metazoa; phylum Arthropoda; class Arachnida; order Araneae; family Uloboridae; genus Uloborus; species Uloborus plumipes. Next base: position 201 of record JAXGGA010004055.1, on the reverse strand, counting down.
AGTTTGCGCACACTTAAAGGATGCCTCGTGTCAACTTTTCGGAATTATTAGAGCTAAAGAATTCAAACTCTTCTTCTTATTATTTTTTAAATATTAAAAAATAACAAATTTTCTTTTGTAAACGGCCCCAGAGGCAACTGAAGATATTAATTTATATCAATGAATTTGAGCACACATATTCTTTCGCACTATTGAATATTT